>PHNY01051095.1:7900-21406 GCA_003724115.2 Anethum foeniculum
AGGCGATTTGAGAGGCGCCACATAAACGTCCTCGTCTTCTCCTTTATATAAGTATATTGATTTTTACAAATTAATATATTCTTTCTTCGGAAACATGTATTTCATTTGAAATGACATAATTTTAAAAAATATAATTTAAATTGTCATATTAAATTCTCATATTTATCTAAAATTTAAATGTTTTGAATTTTAGGTATAACTCAAATTCAATTTTTTTTACTTATCCAAATATTTTATTTAATCAAACTTAAAATTTCAAACTAAATTTAAGTTTCTAAACTGCCATTTATTTATAGAGTATAAAAACTATTCTACTTACCAATCGTCCAACCTTTAGGACTTAAAACAGTAATGTGATTCATATCTGTACTCAATAAATATTCATTATTTGTACTCGATAAATATTCATTATCTTTGCTTCTGGCCTATTCTTATATGTACTGGTCTACGTTATAATTCGAATCCAAAAATATGAAAATATTTATATCCCCGACTCAGGGAGGAGGTGTATTCGATGTGAATTTTTGAAAATTGATATTAATTCATATATTTTGAAAAATTATTGTTTATTTTAATTTTATGTGAATTAACAGAGTTAATGACAAATATTGCAAGTCTTGATCATTTAATTGGCTAATCCATGAACTTCTTAATATCATCAAATTTTGATGAGTTATTAAAAATTCAAAGTGAATACTACTAGATTTTAATGAACTTTTTAGAATCTAAGTTGAATACGCTCTGATTTAAAAAAAAAAGAATTTATAATCTTTATTTAATAACATCATATTTTAAAGAATTTTTTAAATTCTAAATTGAATACCTCTTGATTTCAAGAATACAAAAAATTCTTTAAAATTTTGATTAAATATACCCTCTTAATTTGTAAAATCAAATCCAGCATAGAATTTTTTGTTTTTTTTTTACAAATCTAAGCGACGAATGGTTGAATCTCAGAGGATCGTGGCAGCAAGGTCAGTCTGCCTTTTACAATACCCCGTCGCGTATTTATTTTTCAAGAGAGGTTTTTTCAAGGCCACTCTGCCTCTTACAATACCCCGTCTCAGAGAATCGTCGCATAGAATTTGATTTTTCAAGAGAGGTTTTTTTTCTTTGAAAGAAATTTATTTTATTTAACTCAAAGCATGATACATAATAGTCTTCAACAAAGCAGGTAGAGGAGAAGCAAATAAATCGTAAAAATCAACAAAGAGGATGAGCATGTGCAAATAAGGTCTTGTTTGTTTTGATGTAACTCAACTATGTAATTTAAAGTTTCAAGGATAATAAATGAGTTACAATGTTTGGTTTGTTGTATTTTAAATTGGACAAAGGAACTCCAAGTTCCATGATTTATATAGTTAACACAAAACATGGGAACTTAGTTACCAAGGTCCTCCATNGATCACTACAAGTTACATAGCTATCTAGTATAAAATCATTAAATACTTACCAAAAGTAATTATTTAATCTCTAGTTACATAGTAACAAACCAAACACCAACATTTCAATTACCTTGGAATCTATAATTGTAACTTAATTAAAAGGAAGTTTAAGTTACGTATGTAACTACAAAATTGACGAAACAAAAGAGGCCTAAATTGTAAAAATCAACAAATATGTAATTTTTTCATGAGCATGTGCAACCTTATTTCCTTGCTTTTAACAAATACAACTGAGAAAAACTAGGATTTGTTTACAACTTAAAGATAAGATAGGCAACTTGTCCTTTTACAACTTATTCCTAAAGTTGAAAACTCTTACAACAAATAAGATTCATCGACCACTTGTTTATCGAACAATTTTAATCATTGACCCGCCCTCTAGATTTTTAGAACTCATTTGTTTCCTGATGATGTAATTTTCATCGTCACTCACAAAACTTCTCTTCACAATAAATTATTTTTCGATGCACTTACAAAATTTATTGATTGATACATTTGTCATCAACTTCAAATTATTTATTCTTCATGTGCACATACATCCGTAATTTTAAAGCAAAATTTCTTCTGTAGCCACTTGATGCACAACAAATTGTCACTTGATGCACAACAAATTGTAAAATAACGAATATATGTAACAAAAACAAGAACATGATAAACTTGGGCAAATTAACCGTAGAAAATTCATTACCCTGATAATTTCCCCAATCTTAGAGAGAGAAAATAATGGGTCGCAATTCATATATATGAGACCCAAATCAATATTAATATTAATATCAATGTATATTAATTAAGTATGATATAATATGTGGGGATTTAAATACTAATATAGGAACCTAATAAATAAAATAACCTCATAAGCTAAATCTCGTAACAATTGGGCTTACTTAACTTACACAACAGAAAAACTACTAGCCAGCATATAAAACATATAAACAAATATTTTTGATTCTCTCTAAAACAATCACATACAAACTAATTAACAACATATATAACAAATAGTCTTTATTCCTAATTATTCTTCCCTTGTTAAAATAAACTCGACCACGACTTTTGTAAAATGCAAGAATAACCTTAGAATGAAGAAAAACTCCCCACTTGAAGAAGACTGGCAGAGATGCAAAGAACTCAGAAAACTGAATAAAGCAAGCGGAGGTTCAAGCAAGTACTTCAAAATAATGAATTCGATACATCTAACCTCAACAATATCAACAATCACTTGCTTTTCTTGAAAAAGCGAAACTTTCTCCACATGAGAGTATTCATCCATAACATTTTATTATCATGTACCATGCAACTCAAAGAATGCAATATAACTACATTATTCTCGTCTAATTAATTTTCAATATGCTCAACTTATATTACACTTTCATCCCCATCGACTTTTTTCCCATTCTCCAAATGTATAAATGTATAAGATGTTCAAGTTAAGATCTAAGGGTCTCAAAGGGTCTCAAAGGGTCTCAAAGGGTCCTCTGTAGTCCCTCGGTTGAACGTTATACCTTTCTTTTCTCAGCTCAGTTGTGTACTTCTCTTCCAACCTCTTACATTCATCATATTGATTATCCAACTCATTCAACATAAGGTTATATTCAAGTAACTTGAATTCACGATGACAAACATTGATTTCATAGTGCAACGCATCATATTCTTCCTCAAAACAACAAATATTATATTTAACTCCCTTAATTGCAGATTTTATGCGTTCATAAATAATTTAGCAATAGGGGTTGATTTTTCAAATTCAGAAGTTCGAAATGTCAAAATCAGAAACTACAGGGCTTAAACTGTCAAATTCTGAAAGTACAAGGACTGATCAGAATAACCTGCAAATTTCAAAGACCGTTTTGTAGTTCTTGAAAAGTTCAGTGGCTGGATTATAACTTCCGAAAAGTTCATGAACTTGTACAAACTTCTCTAAGTCTCTAGATGCAGATAATTTTCACAAAACCTAACTGCAGTTTCTCAAAAAAAGAGGGTGATCAAGGTTATACTGTTACAAGTAATAAACCTGGTCAACAACAAAGTGTCCAGGTGGTTCCTTTTCGCCATTATTACAAGAGACGCGGTCAAAATAAGCAAGCAAAAAATAAGCAAGCAAAAATTATGGAAGAAGATTTTGTTTGTTTGAAAATTTTTAGTTAGTCTAATTACATATTTTTAGCTTATTTAAATTAGAAGATTTCTTGCTAATTGATGCAGATTTTTAGGCTATATGTTAGGGGCAGAAGTATTGCTAGTAGCTGCAGATTTTTAGCTTTGTCCTTGTAAGTATTTAAAGGTTCATTGAGAAATAAGAGAAGGGAGAAAAGTTATTAGTTATCAAATATCAAATGAGATCAGTGAGCCCTCTCTTCAATTGAGCTCTCAGTAATTTTCCTATTCTTTGCAATCAGGCAAACGAAAATAGGGAGAGGTAGGAAGAATAAGAATAACACCCCTTCAAGGAAAGAGTCGACCAAGATTACAATTTAAAATTTTAAAAGGTCGCGTAATTCGATCCAGAACTTAGGCGCTTATCAAATTAGTATTAGAGCCCGTAAATATGAGGGAACAGCGCACTTGGCAACAACAATTTGAGGAATTCCTTATGTGTACAAATCTGAGCAAGCAGCCAACCATGCAAGACATCAACACATAACTGCTCAACTAGAGGAACTTGCGAAGACTGTGCATTCTCATAAAAATGACTGAGAATCGGCTGGAGGGAGCCCCCAAAGAACACCTCGAGGACGTAGAAATCAGTCTGACAAGGCCAACACAGCTGGAAACAACTTCGTGCCTAGATATACAAAACATTACTTTCCTCACTATAATAGCACTATTGATCCGTTGATTTGGCTAAACTGCTGCGACGACTTCTTTCACCATTAGAGGACTTCAGAAAAGGACAAGGTAGTGCTGGCTTAGTTCCACCTTGAAGGAGATGCACAATTATGGTATTTGAAGCTAAAAAGGGTTCGATCTAATATATGATTGAAAGCTATCTAAATTTAAACAAACAGGAACGGTCAAGGCATATCACAGGCAATTTGGAAGACTTTCTGCGCAAACTACATCTCTAACTAGTGAACAGGAGAAGGAGAAGGAACATAAGGCTGTGTACAGACAAGAGAATATCTAACTATGGAAGAATATATCAAATTATACAGCTTGATTTCTACCCTAAAGGGTTACAGATACTATCTTCTACAAGCATATTTTAATCATTCATTATGCTGACTCGGATCAGATGGAAACAGAACTAAAGAACATGGTGAAGTTCTAAAATGTTAACTAAGTCAATATACTAAAAGTGCAAGATCGACTTAAGTTAGGATTTACAAATGACAAGAAGAATGACAAAATATTTGTCTGCCATGAGTAAATAATCCAATTCGAATCAAATGTACATGTTCTAGAACAGGGCCGGTCCTAGGGATTTGGGTGCCCTAGACGAGTTTCGAAAATGGTGCCCCATACTCTATTTGTCTAATTTTTTTACACATTAATAATTAAAAATTTTATACAACTTATATATGTTATAGGAAAATTTTGGTGCCCCTGCTGAGGTAGTGCCCAAGGCGGTCGCCTTGGTCGCCTTACCCAAGGGCCGGCCCTGTTCTGGAACAACTTCAGCTGAGAACGAAGATCCTACAGAAGAAATAGACATTATGAAGAGTAACCGTCAGAATACGGATATTCTCTTTAGAAAGATCAAAAGCTTAGCAAAAATTTATGAAGTAAGCCTGACCTGGATACTGCAACAGTTTATATTTAATAAAAATATATTAGATAATTAACTTATCAGCAACAAACTTTGTTACAATTATTATATCATGTATTATTCAATATTTATAGATATTACAAGATTTTGTTCAAACATTACATAGATTACAACAAAACTTTGAAATTGATATAAATTAGATATAGGAAATTACAGAGTTCTAAGCATTTGGCTGGATGTAGCTCTACGCTATGTGTCAAAGTGATCCCTGCTTGTTTTGCTTTCATTTTCTAAGTTGTCTTCCCATTTTGTTTGTAATTCTCTATGCTGTAATTCTCTATATACTGTATGATCAACGGAAGGAAGTATGAGTATCGCCATATATGTGCTGCACTAGCAATTTAGTTCTCACCTGAAATGTGCATGGAGAAAAAGTTTATGCTATACATTTTGAAATGAAAACACTTAAAAGAATATGCAGTCGAAGGTAAAAATTTTAAGATATATATACATACATATACACATATATGTGTGTGTGCATGTGAGAGATATGCACACAGACATATATGTGTGTGTGTGTGCATGAGAGAGAGAGAGAGAGAGAGAGAGAGAGAGAGAGAGAGAGAGAGATGGGAGATATGCAAGACATAAATCAAAGGAGTAATTTAATGGCATAAATATATTGCAGCTAGACTCTGGAAATTAGCCCCCAATATGTGCGTCTGTGTGTGTGGAAAGAATGCAAAATCTTAGATAAGAACTCACAGAACTAAAGAAAATTAGCCCCCAATATGTATCATTGGTCTATTTGGTGTCTTGGCAAGGTCAAACATTCCAGCATGAGATGCTTTCTTTCTCTTGACCTGAAACAAAAAACCAAAAAATGATAAAAAAAATCTTCAAATGAAGAAGGTATCATGTGATTGCAGACCAACCTGATGCAAATTATTTAATGCTAACAGTTGTACAGCTAGTCTGATGATATGGAAAACAATACAAAATGACTGTCGCCGAGAATTCCTGAACCGCGAAAGGGAAACTCATCTGTAAAAATTTGGTCTAGAAGACAAAAGTTGTGTGGTCCCCCATGTTTTAAACATCATATCAGCTTTAAATTACAAAAATGGAAGCGTGCTTAATTCACTCTGTTTGACTTCAATCAACCAATCCTCGCATGCAAAAAATTGGGGGCATGCCTAGTTATTATATACATACAGACCATGGATACACTCACAGGCATATATATACATATCCTACTAACCTAGCCTTGTAACTTCAATTAAAGTTGGAGAGTTTTACATATAAATAGAGTAATGCTAGAGGTACCAAAATTTTGTACCAAAATTTGTCCCAAATGACACGTGTCGTATTATAATTCGTGGGCGCATATGTTTGCACGATGGGCCCATCATTATATTAAAGTTATTACCAATCAACTCTTGCCATGTGTCATTTGGCCATTTGGGACAAATTTTGGGACAAGTTTTTGGGACCTCTATCATTTCTCATATAAATATGATATAACTAGGATTTTGATATTCTGTTGACGAGTTTTGTACATATAATATAATCCTTAACAATTAGATTATTGCATCCATAAGTTAAACATTAACATACCGCTGCTCCAATAATCTCCCGCAGCTTGTCATCGTCAACACCACTCCGAAGAGGATCCCTCAAACTGACCTGCACATGTTTATTCTAGTCAAGCTTATAAATGATAAAATTAGATAAGTATAATAATATAACTTTGCGAAGGGCAAGGTCAACATTGTTCTTAGAAGCACAATAAATATGCATATTCCATGTAGTAACCTATGTAGCATAATACAGTCATTAAAGCTAGATCTAATACAATGACGTTGTGGGAAGAGTAAGATGTTAAAACATAATACTTCAGTAGGAAGGCCAAGCAAATGACCAAAGGTGTGCTAAAAATCGGAATACCCAACTTTGTTACAGCATTAGGTAAATATTAATTATGCCTGGAATCAACAAACCATGAATATCTACCTAACAAAGACTTGTGGATAGGAAACTTCTGTTCTCATATATTTATATCCCTCTTTACAAAGATCTACTTTAGGGATGGGCATTGCATGGGATCACATCCAATTAAAAATATATTTCCAATTAAAGACTTGTGTTGTGTAGCAAAGTTAAAAGTACACAATTAAAAATATTTGTGCACCCAAGCAGAATAATCTTGTAAAACCCAAGCTGAATGAGTACTTGTGAGCTATGTTACTCAGAATCGGGTAGGGAGTGTCGTATACGACACGGATCTGAGAGCCGGACTCCGGGATCCCGAAAATTAGGAACATGGGACACCATCCAAATTTTGACATGAAAACGGGGACACGACATAATTCAAATTATATTCATTAATTGTATATCATAGAAATAAATAATATATCATTTTTAATCAATTTATAATATTTATTATTATTATCTTTAGTCAAATTCATAATTGTAGAGGAAAGTAAGCAGTCATTTTATATGTACAGTACATCCCTCATTTCACCTGTCCCGATCTGATTCCCACCATGTTCAATTCAAGGATTCGGGGAATTTTTTTGGGTTCGGCGCGGGGAACAGGGAGAAGGAAAAAAAACAGGGATCATGGAGGGGGTCGGAATTAGGGTATTCCCTCCCCATTCCCCGTTCCTCGTTCCTATATTTAAGAAACATAATATATATATATATATATATGTATGTATATTAATTAAATTATTATGAATAAATATTATTTATATGTATATTTATATGTATTGTTATAGTTTAAAATTTTTAATCTGTTTCTTTAATTCAAAATTTTCATAGTAGAATAAAATTACTTTACGATAATTTTAATTTTATCTTCATTATCAATAAAAAAACAAGTGAAATAAGAAATGTGAGAATAATATACCAATACCATATAAACAAATAGAGAATACAAGCCAAGACTGTGATTAACTATAAACAAGCCATGTGCCTAATCCTCAGGAATGAAATATTAGGATACATAGGCTTTCTTTCTTGTAAAAGGCAGCATATCAATTCAACCAAGGTAGATTCCCACAAAAATGAGGACTGCAATATACACATCTACCACTAGCACTATGACTTCACAAAATAATATAAAAACTCGTTGATAGCATAATTTGAGATTACTAAAATAAGATGTCTCATTCATGGAAAAAAACAAAAAGCAAAACAGATAACATTAATTTCTGCATTGCATCAATGAAGAGATATTTACCTCCGAGGGACCGAAAAGGCATACTTTGAAATTACCATCTGCTAATAGTCGTAGCCTATTGCAACCAGCACAAAAATGCTCAGTCATCGATGTGATGAAAGAAACTGTGCCCTGATGCCCATAAATTCTGAAATTCTTGGCTGTCTCTGTGTGATGATCCTTAATTCTTTCGATCTTAAATTGTTTACCCTGATTTTAAATTAAAGAAAAATTATTACGATAATATGTAGGATTTTAGGTAAAATAAAAATGATTTATTAGGGATTATTGGTCAACCTTACCACTCTGTCCAACATCTCAGAATATGGTACAAGTTTCTTGACATTCCAAACGTTTCCATCGAAAGGCATGAACTCAATAAATCGTATATTTATCGGTTTATCGTGTGTCAGCTTTACAAAATCACATATCTCATCTTCATTGAATCCACGCATCACAACACAGTTCACCTAAAATGTAGTGTAAATGAAACCTTATCACTTAGTTATTCAAGACTAAACAGAGGTCAACTAGGATAACTATTAAATGTAGAGGTCAACTAGGATAACTATTAAATGTGTGTCTGCATGTGCGCGTCTCTGTGTGTATGTGTGAAGTATAACTTCACAAGGACAATTAGCAAGAAAGAAATTCAAAATGCGAAAGAAAAGGAAATAACATAGGCTTAATAGGACTCACCTTAACAGGATTATAGCCAAGGGCCACTGCAGTGTTTATTGACTCAATAACCCTATCATGCCCTCTACGCCTGGTCATAAATTCAAATTTTGCAGGGATCAGTGTGTCCAAGCTAATATTCACCAAATTAAGTCCACATTCTTTCAGCTTTGGAAGTTTCTTTGATAAAGTAATACCATTTGTCGTCATTGCCAAGGTCTTTAGCCCTTCTAAGTTCGATAACCTTTGACATAGTTCTTCGATATCTTTTCTTATAGTTGGCTCGCCACCTGTCAAACGAATTTTGTCTACTCCCGAGCTGACAAATAAATTAGCCAGCCTAACTATTTCATTCTGCGAGAGTACACTAGCGCTAGGAGTAAGTTCAACACCTTCGTCTGGCATACAGTACTGGCAACGTAAATTACAACGTTCTGTCAAGGAGATCCTCAAGTAAGTATGTAGCCTTCCAAATGAGTCAACTAACATGTCAGAAATAGGATTTTCTTTTGGTCCATCTTCTGAAAACTTTTCACAAGTAGTTGCATACGTCTTTGAAATGGGTCCAGTAAGATGATTAGTAATCACACCTTGATCACAGTGTTCACCAGAATGGAAATATGATTTGTATGTGAGTTTGTTCTGATAACAAATATGAACATAGATTATTAAAATAAGAACTTAAAATGCGGATGGTGAACAACCAGTCAGCAACCCAAGTGTGTCAAGGAAAGAATACAGTGAAATTGTAGGCTGATACTCCCATATGTATATAGGTAAAAATTAGAATTTGGAGCCGAGTCCCTCATAAATAACAATTGTTACCATCTCCGACACGATTAAAAACTATTACACAACTTTTATCACAAAGTACGCTCTAAAATTCACTCTTATGGACAACAGATAAATCATTGGAGGAAAAGTATGTAGGGGAACAGTCATTGATGTAAGTAACTCTAAATTACACTAGAACTTATTAAATTCATATTAATAAAGCTTTAAGGGCACAAAACCGACACGTTAAATCAGTTGTATCACCTTCAGACCCCTTGATTCCTTTATAACTTATTGTTGACACATAAAAGTTATATTCAGGAGAAATAGAAAATCAATACCTCAGGTGTTTCGAGCACAATAATATATACATTTTACATATCAATTAAAAAACAATCATAATATTATTTTTCCGACTTTATACAACACAATCTTCATTCTGTTCTTTCACTCTAATTTGTATTACGAAACTCCTACAAACACATTTAGAACAAAAGAGAGAACAATTACGAGTTCAAAAGAGCTCCTCTGAAACCACCACACCGAGTTTCCGAGACTCGATTGTTGAACCTGTCAAACAAATTCAAAACAATATCACATCCAATAACTTAACATAAACACAACATCTTAATTCACACATAAGCGCAATCATACACGACGATTATATAGAACTTACAGCACTCGAACGCAGCTTCGTGAGCAACGAAACACTTCGAAACAACACCATTTCTCAAGCCAAAACAACTGCAACATGTTCATATACTCATATAAATACACAATTACAGATTCACAGATCTTAATTAAGCGCTTAAATTAACTAAACTCATTGTGTACAGATAAAATTGAGTTATTAATTGAGACAAATTAATAATCGAAACTCAAATTACTTGAACTAATTATACATACACATACATACAAATATACTTAGAGTTAGAAATAGTACCTTGAGTTGATGAAGATGAAGATATATGTATGCGTGTATGTATAGGTAGAAAGAAATTGACTGTTTTTATTCGTTCACAGATGTCATCAGTTAAACACTGCCCAGAAATTACATACAGATATTATTATATTTTATCATATAGTTTTTTTTTTTGCTAAATATTATTAGTTTCTAAATATATATATATATATATATATATGATTAAAAATTAAAGGGAATTTTAATTGTGGAGATTGCAATAAAAAGTATTTTTAAATACCACTTATTTTTCTTTAATCATTTATAGTTCTCTTGTTTTTTTTTTTGCCGCCAAAATATAAAATTAATATTTTTTATTATAATTGAAAAAATTAGAGTAAGGGAGAATTTGAATCTCCGATTATGTTAAATTAACATATCATCTAAAAATTTAAGATGTTAAGAGTTACTAGCAAGAAATCCCGTGTGAGGCGCGGGTCATGTTATGTAACATTATTTATAATATTTATGAATTGTGATTGTTGTGTTGTACCTTAATCATTTAGTTGTTGGAACACACGTTACATAGGTAATTAGGTCCATTGGTCAAATACAGAGGGGATGAATGTATTTGTGTTCGTTTTTGAAAAAAAAAACTTGCAGCGGAAATTAAAAATCAAACAAACACAAACAAGATCCGGGGTTAAATTCTTATATTAAGAAATATAACCACGAAGGTTTGCTTACTATCACCAAATAAAAATATTTTGTGCAACAAAGAAACAAACACACTAAAATAATTAACCTATGTAGATCTAGTATTTGCTCTATCACTCTAAATTAAATAGCCTTAATAAGGATGAGCTATTTAATTGAGCGTTACAATATGTAAGACTTTATGGTGTATCTCACAATAATTTAATACACTCAATCTCCAAGAAATAAATCTCTTTAATCGAGAATATTAATTTATTGTGCTACGATTGCCAAATAAGCAAGTCGATAGGGGATAAAGATCCGCTAGGAAAAATACAAGATGAAAAGAATAAACTCCTTAATGAATATCAAAAGAAGATCTAAGAATTTATTGTTTCATCTTGCTCTTTTAATGCTTTTTTCCTCTAGATCTCCACCAATTGTATGTATATGTATGTATATATGAAGCTTGGTGGCTGCTCAAATGATGGCTGATTGAAAAGGATTAAACTGATGCTTTTATAGTGCTGAAACCCTGATTTTTCAGCTGATTTTGAGCTTGTAAGACTATCCGTAGAGCTTGTAAGACTATCGGTAAGACAATTAGCACTCAGCATTGAACTACAAAGACTATCGGTAAGACTATCGATAAGATAGTCTTTCTAGTTCATTCTGATAGTCTTTTCAGCATAAATAACCATTATGATAGTCTTTTAAGTCATTTCTGATAGTATTTTCAGCATAAAAACATATCACTTGCTTTTCTTTAATCATTTATAGTTCTTTTGTTTTTTTTTTTGCCACCAAAATATAAAATTAATATTTTTTATTATAATTGAAAAAATTAGAGTAAGGGAGAATTTGAATCTCCGACTGTAATGTCATGTTAAATTAACATATCATCTAAAAATTTAAGATGTTAAAAGTTACTAGCAAGAAATCACGTGTGATGCGCGGGTCATGTTATGTAACATTATTTACAATATTCATGAATTGTGATTGTTACGCTGTACCTTAATCATGTAGTTTGTTAGAACACACGTAAGAGACGTAAGCTCACATGAATAATAAAAGTATAAATTATAATTGCAGGAAGAAGTGGTTGATATGAGCAATTACACGTGAAGAATGAAATAAACCAAAGTAAAAATTCATTAAAATATTATGTAATTACTTACATCGTCTATAGTTAGTATATTTTACGTATATTATTTAATTTCAGTCATATATCATTGTAGTACTTAAGGTCTCAAAATGGTGTTTTCATTAGGCCGCATTTTAGTTTTATACCTGATGGTAGCCGAAGAGTTTATGGTGGTGGCTATCATGTGTTAATATTTATTTGTTATATAAACATAGGTGTAACACAATCCGTATAGGTTCTAAATTGTTGGCACATTATAGAAATTTATATTGTAAGCAATTTTATAAATACTAAATATGCAGAGATAATGCAAAACAGAGGGGTGTAGTTGTAGGAATAGTATCTAAACTCCGATTATTTAAGCACCCCGTTAAATTTGAGATAGCATAAGAAATGAAAATAGAGTTTAAGTAGTTAAGTCTGATGGAACTATAGTCTGTGAATAAAGCGTATCTTTCAAAAGGACTATAGATATATTGATCATAAGGTTTGGTAAATGTAAGTGGTTAACCAGGTTTGGTTTGGTAAATGTAAGTGGTTATGCAGGTTTGGTAAATGTAAGTGGTTAGAGGTGTAATTCGAGTCAAGTCGAGTCGAGTTCGAGCTTTTTTTTTCGAGTTCGAGCTATTCTATTTCGAGTCGAGCCTAAAAATTATCGAGCCCAAAATTTGTGTTCGAACTCGACTCGTTTACTAAACGAGTCGAGTTCGAGCTTTTATCGAGTTTTCGAGTTTATCGAGTTTTTAAACGAGTTTTCGAGCTTATCGAGTTTTATAATGAGTTTTCGAGTTTTTATCGAGTTTTCGAGCTCATCGAGTTTTTTTTCAAGTTTTCGAGCTTATCAGTTTCTTATAGAGTTTTCGAGATTTGACTTCAACAATTCCATAAAAACTATCCAATTATATTGTATTTTCTTCAAGTTTTGCGTGAAAATATTATTTT
>PHNY01051095.1:22990-34186 GCA_003724115.2 Anethum foeniculum
GTCCATCTTCTGAGCCCCATCATTTCTTCTCTCCATTTGACCATAGCTATTAACCAATCCAATCACATTTAACTGTAGATAAAAAAAAGGGTCAGGAGAACATTAGCAACCATTGGAATTCAGAAAATTGAGGATTGAACATACTTTATACCTATCAACATAACAATGTTTCCCACCAAGTTTTTGACATCATTAAAAGCCCTCAATTCAAATTTGTATAACAGAATGATGTCAGAGTCGGGGCTTTCTCAATCTTAATTTTGTAGTAAAAGTTGATTGAGTATTATGCATTAACCGCCCTGTACTGCTTAAGTCCCGACATAACTTTAAAATTCGAGATGACATAAACTTCTTTCTCCTTGATGATTGGGAGGTATATTGTGTTTGGTTATTTCGCACAACTGTCATTATGTAATTATTCTGCAAGGTTGAGATATGTAGCATGTTTAGTTTTTTGTGTAACGTGGTAAATTGTATTATGATACGAAAATATGACGAATAAGTTGTGGGTAAAGGTAAAACAAACTTGTTGATCAAAGAGCACCACATTTGTATAATGTTGTTCCAATTTTCTTGTTAATTGCTTCCCATATTCTAGTTACCATCACCAAAACTGTATTCCTATCAAAGTTTGGCTTCAAAGCAACAAAAGTGTTAATCTTTGAAGCTTCCACCTTTGAAAGAGGGCAAATGGTGTAGAAGAATTTGTAAATAAGGTGGTGATAAAGTGTCGAGGAGCTTATATGGGGATTTAAAGTGTCGTTTGGTTTGTGTTTGAACTTTTATAATCTCCAGTAAATTAGTTTAATTCAAGTAAGGTACTGTTATGACTATTGTCATGTTTCGTATTTTCTGTATTTGGAGAGCCGATAACATCATGTTTTTTATGTCTGTTTTATACATTTTGCCAAATTATGTAATACATTTAAATGGATAGTCAAATTAAAGTGGCATTTTGCTATCATTTAGCACCCTCTTACGGTTTTTTTTCCTTTTCGAGTTTATTCCTATAATAATATTCCATTAAAAAGCTGGGTTGTAGGTTTTGAATTCAAATTTTTATTACTACTAGGTGTATAAAATATATATTTTGTATTTAGAAAATAGCTCGATTACACATATTAATTAGCGCAGTAGGTAACGTGTGCAAATCAATATATCCTTTAATTAGAGGGAGTGACAAATAAGTATAATTTTTGAAAGGGAAACAACCTGAAATACCTACATTTAAAAAAAAAAAAAAAAAAAACTTTTCATTTTTAAACTTGTTTCCCGAAAAAACTGTTTTCCAATATTTATTTTTCAAAATACGATTTGCAACATCTATAACCCCAACTTAATGTTAACTGTTGACAAAATAGATCTTAAAATTGATTTACGTTGCATTAGTCGATTTTTTTTGTATGCAGCACGAATCAACCATAAAATCAACTTTAAAAAAAATAAAATAAAGTTTTTTTTTGTTGAAGTAGTTGCAAAGCGTATTTTTGAAAATGAATCTTTAAAAATTATATATTTCGAATTGAAACCCTCCCAACAGATTTCATTGGCATGCTCAAGGGGCTTGTTTTGGTATGGGGTTTAAAAGTTACTTTAACTTTTTGTTGCTTGGGCAAGGATGCAGCGACCACTGGTGATACTCTCCTTTCTCAAGGACCTTCCTATTCGTGCCATGTACAAGTTCAGGTGATACGGACAAGTCATGTTTTGATCTGTTTATGTGAATCGCTGAAAATTTGGAGTTGCGAATGCTATATTGTATCGGAAGTGTCATTGAATCTTATGTGATTTTGGAAATGTTGATGCTCACTTTACAACAATAGATGGTCTTGCGGCTACTGGGCATTTTGGGTCCATGATTACTAATTTTATTCTCCGTAATCTTTATAAGCATGAGTCAAACACCAATACATTGCAAGCTCTAATTGATATTTTTCATTACCTGGAATATAAGAACGCAATAGGTCTGATCCTTGCCGATCTCGGTAGAATCTATGCCGCTGCCGGGTGTCCACATTTTAGCACTAGATTTTGTTTGAATATGGGTTGTCCTATCCATTTAACCTATCAAAACATGTTCACATTGAAGCACCAGTTGGGAAGACTGGACTGCTTAGCACTAACCCGATGATTAATGTCTTTTCAAAGGAAGGAATGGCACAAGATGTGATCGATCGTTCCCAAGCTAAGTATGTCAAGAGTTAAACTAAACAATCTATGTCAGTAACAATTAAAAAAAAGTTTGTGCTTGCAAGTCTTCTTAAAATATGTGTTTAAAATAAGTCAGTGATAATTAAATGAAAGTTTGTGTTTGCAAATCTTCTTACAATATATGTCAACAATCTATTAATGTTGTTAGTTGTCAGAATATGTAACGCGTTATTTGAATGGAAATGGGACACAAAGTTATTTTATGTTTGCTTTATTATTTTCTTATAATTTAGACATCTTATTTTGTTAGTTACAAACCTATATGTTACTTAAACATGAGAGGCGCATAAGAAATAGCATAATATTTAAATGAAGAATAGTCAAACATTGTGTTTCTAAAATCTTTTTACCCGGAAGTTTATGCTGAAAGGCATTGTGTTTCTAAAATCTTTTTACCCAGAAGTTTGTGCTGAAAGGTTTTATTATCTACAAACACTCTTGGACATGAAACTACATTATGAAATCAGTTAGACGCATAAGGAACTATCATTCTTGAAATTGTAATACCATTACAGTAAAAGGTTTGTGTATCTGTTTTTTTTTTTAAAGTATTTGTCACACTGAATATGAATGTACCAGTTATAAGTAACCAAGTAATGTAAAGTGCCCAGATTATGGATTTTGGCCTTCCGATCTTTTTAATTATGCTGATGTTAGTAAAATCAGACATGTGTTATCATCATCAGATTGGAATGGGTAGCAAGATCACTACATCTCAATGTCTATGAGAGCAAATATGTAGAAAGTAGCCATTTATTTCTAGCTAGCCGGGGTACTTAATGTAACCTCTCGCAGAAAATATTTTTTTAGCCCTACCACACTGTATACCAGATCTTTAAGCGAAATAATTTTATGGTTGCATGGAAGTTTGAAGTTTAATTTAATCCATTGTCACTAATAAATTAAGATAGAAGAGCAAGCATTTATGCGCTTGGTGGTTGCTAGCTTGTTATTGTTCAGTACTTACCATTATTTATACAATCGATGTAGACTTTTATCATCTTCACATTCCTACAAATAACCATTTCAAACAGGTATTTGCATATCATTTAGACAATAACATCGGTATTTATAATGAACAAGTCGCATAGTAAACTAAAATACAAAACAGGATCGACAACAACTAATGTAGGTTTGTTAGTCCCAACAATACTACAACTGAATTACAGAAGGGGGGTTGAATGGAATTCAGTAAACTTTTTTTAATATTTTCTTCAAACAGTTCTTGAGCTGAATAATAATAACTAACAGTGTTTGAATTGCAGTAATGCAGATAGATATAAATATATTCAAACACAGTAGAAATTTGAAACAAAGCTTTTAAAACTTTCTGGTGGATTGTTCTTCCACCAGAGATGTATATTACTTAGAAAATCTGTGATACAAGAAATGTTTTGTATACAGCTGCTTCCTAGTATAAACTAGTATGATTCACTACACAATTCTATTTTTCTGAACTTGAATCACACTACTTTACTAGCTACAACTTAGTTTATATATCACAAAGATTACATGTGTAGACAAAAAGTAAATCTATCAGCTAGGTCTTCACATATTACTTCATTCCTCTGTCCAATACAATACAGCATCTTTGAATACTTCTTGTTTTGCATTAGAATGGAAATGCTTCATTTTCCTTGAAACCTTCAAGAGGCTGCCACATTCCTTTTGTATGCNTCCATGTGACTCTGTCAGTTATGTCAAGTCACTGTCAACTGCTATCTTTGTGATCATCCGTTGAAGCTTGATTAGGATTGTCCGTTGAGTCTTTATTGGGGTCATCCGTTGATACTTTGTCTGATAGCCGTTGAAGCTTTACACAGTCATCCATTGAGGCTTGAGGTTTATCCGTTGAAGATGTCTTCTTAGCAGTTGAAAACTTTTTCATTTACACAAAATTACAAGGCATTGAATATATACATTTAACCAACCTATTTTGCGTATCTTGCTAGTAGTCAACATGACTTAGGAATTCCCTTCAACTTCTAAACTATCTTAGTTAATTCAGCATACAGAATGTGTTGCAAACTTGTGAAATAAAGACAAGCTACTCTATTCAACGGATAAGATAGAATACTTATCCGTTGAAGCTACAAAAGTAAATAAGTAAAAATCTACTTAAGGTGTTTTAGTGACTTATCATCAAGACTACAACATATTCCTAACAAGGTTCCAGTTACACACTAATGAACCAAACACTAATTTTGCAGTTCCGGGAAACTAAACATTGTAAGTTGGTTTCATAGAATTCCAAGTTCCCAAAGGATCTACAGAATTAGCGAAACAAACGAGGCCAAATTAGTCGCACCGTAAAGATTAATCATTTAAATTTTATTAAAAAGTGATTGATATAAATAATTAAAGCCTGGTTTATTTTCCCAGTTCTAATATTACACAGGAAGTCACAGATTCATGGAACTAGGTTATAAGTTTAAAATTCCTAGATTTACTAAAAGCATGTGTTTGGTTTATCACTCTCTAACTTCAGGTTACATAGTTATTTTTTCAAAATCATTATCACATTTTTAATAATATGAATTATATATATATATATATATATATAATACTATTAAAAAATTATTATAGGCGGCTAAACAAAAATTAAGATAAAAGTATATAAAATTAATATTTAAAAATTTAATATATTATAAACTATTATATAAGAATAATATAATCAATATAAAATATTTTAAATATAAAAAATAAATAATTATAAATATTAGAGACAAAAAATCATACTGATATATAAATAAATTAAATATATTAATTAAGAACTTATTTAAAAATGGTATGTAGAATATTAAGAAGTATAAGTATTTAAAATTGTCGTTCAGAAAAAATATCTATTATAAACTTTTAAAGATATAAAGAATAATTACAAATTATTTTGAATATTAATAAAAATTATTACAAATATATATATATATATATATATATTATATTTTGAAATAGAACTTAAAAGTACTAATTATTTAAAAAATAACAAATAATTATAAAATAAAATAGATGAAACATTAAACTATTACCTAGGGCTGTCAAACAGATAATTCGGATACGGATCTGCCTATATTTGTATCCAGATCCGAATTGAAAATTCATATTCCTATCCGAATCCGGAAACTTTTAGATACTAATATCCGAATCCGGATCCGACGGACATTATCCGGATACGGATAATATCCGGATCCGAATCCGACTTTCAATCAGATTTTTTATTTTTATATTAAAAATTCAAAAAAAATTGTAAAATAAATAGTAAAAATTAAAATTAATTTTTAAAAATTGAGTTAAGAGTTAAACTGATTTAATTTAAGATTCTCTTAAATATGAAAAATTCTTTTTAGAATAATTCAATATAAGATTGCCTTAAATATTTTATATTGATTAATACAACATCCCATTAAGTGTTCTTTATTTTTCAATAAAGAGAGCTACCATATTACAAAGATTTTCTTAAGTGTTTGTTAGGGAATCTATTAAACAAAGATTCTCTTAAGTGTTTCTTAAGGGGATCTATTAAATTTTTTGTACATTTTAATATGAAATTCTTTATAGCGTTTTTAATCTTTTAAAAAAAGATTAAGATTATAACAATTAATTGATTAATTTTTATTAATTATATATAATTAGTATATTTCGACCCGAATTCTAATAATATTTTCTTAAGTTTTTTCATGGTAATTGTTTTTATGAATTTTAAAAAAAATTTAAACACTTTAGAGCATCTCAAGGGTTTTACTCCAAATTTCAAATACAAACAATTTAATTTAAATAATAATATTTAATTATTTTGAGTATTCTACGCATTTATACTACATGAACACTCAAAATGAAGGAGGGATATAATATGATATTTTAGTTAACAATACTATCATTCTCAAAATAAAGTATGAACACTCAAAATAAAGTATCAACACATGATTCTCGGTAGAATAAAAGTTTTAAAAATAGATTTTTTATAAACAAATTTTATTGATAGAAATCTTCAAGGACAAATTACACGCAAACCAAAACTACTACATCCGTTAGACAATGACTACTAAACCTGGTTCAAGTGATTCAGGCTATGTAGCAACTAAACTACTAAGCAATGCCAACAAGAAGCTAACTAGATCATTACTAAGGGACTTAATCCATATCCTGAGGAGGAGGTCAGCAGCTAAGAGGAGACCATCAAAACCGTTCCACCTGTATGATCATCACCTGGATACCCCCTTCCTGTTGGTCACCGACATTAGAACTTACATTACCCAGGCGCGTCCATCTGACCTAGTCCAAACTGATACATTTGACCCAAGTAACATATTGTATAAAGAAACACATAACAGTCGTCAAAATAGTACATCATAGAATTGTTTTTGGATGCTCCATATATAAGTAATGTGTAAGGAACACATAAAAGAATCTCATAGAATATATATAGAAAAACAAACAAAACATATAAGATAGGAACATATAACATATTTTATAAAGCAACACGTAAAGATGATCAAGAAACTCAGCTAGTTTCATACTACTGTTAACTTCTCTAAAGATGTTTTAAACAACCATTAACGCCATCAAGAACACAAGCATGACCACAAAGTATTAAGATTTAAATCTCAAACTCATGTGAAGGTTTGTGAGTATGATGCCAAAAAATAATAACAACCAACAAAAAAGCACAAAATTCTCCTATCACTAAATTAAAGAAACGACCAATGAACCCATAATAACTTCGTGCACCTAGTATTATGACAAATTGGTGTTCTGGTATACTCAAATTTTTTTCCTTGCAAGTACTGTTTTTTTTATTGTACAGCATTCATCTGCATATGAATTACTTTTTCTTCTGAACACATTTGTGATTGTAAAAACACATACATAGGATGCTTAAAATGATAATGTTAAAAAACATTGAAAAAAAACCCTGTATAGAATTCTCAAAATAAAAATACAGCATAAAAACATTATGTCAAACACATTAACATAATACTTTAATAAAAAAATATACATTGTGTCAGTTTAAAACGGTGAAGTCAGATACACAACAAGCAATCACTACAACAACACAATAATGATCACAAAGTGTTAACATTAACATTCGAACATCATGTATAGTTTTGTCTGTATTATTGCAACAAATAATCACAACCGACAACAAAAAAACCAAAATACTACTATCAAAATAATAACGAAATGACCAATGAAACCATAATTATTATTGTACAATAATAATATGTCATTATGGTGTTATTCAGTAATACGTCATTATGCTGTTCTTTTTGGCAATCTGGTTTACTCAAGCTCCTCTTTTTCTTGTATGTCCCATAATTATTATTGCACAACAGTCAACTCTATGTCAAATTCTATGGATAATTATGTTCTCATTTGGTGAGATTCAACGCTTCATGATATTACTGGAAGATGTCTGTAAAAGATAAATTCTTCATTGCTCCTCTCTCAGACATTACGCAAAATTGACAGTAGTAATGTATTATAACATGAATGATCTGTTTCTTTTGTGTTGGAACTGGGTTTAAAAGTGATATAATAATCCGTATAACAACTTCAAGATCTACGATCACAATCACAGCTGTTATCAAAGAAAAAAATAATAAATATATTTCCAAAAATAATAAAGAAACAGGTTTACAATGTTTGATTGAGATTGAGATTGTGCATATCTCATACATGGTTTGATTACATTTGATTTGATTGAAATCAACAAATGAATCTAAATATTGATTGAGATTGTGCATATCTCATACATGTATATATTGTAAGGGTATTCCATGATTACACCTACATTACAAAGATGGAAATATCTAATTAATTAATAATAAAAAGCATTATAATTGATAGCCATTAGTTGAGAAATCATATCAACTGTTTTAAAGCTGGTCTCCCGGTTCTCTCAAGGACAAAATTTTTTCTCAGAACGCTCCCATATATATATATATATATACACATATATATATGTGTGTGTGTGTGTCGCGCTCCATTGAGAACCTTTATTAATATGAGATATGAGATCTCATCACAGCCGTTTATCTTAAAAAAAATACAGCCAAATTATTTAAAAATTCGATGGTTTTTTTGTAAATAAATGAAACTTCTGTGGCAGTTTATATGTTTTACATTTAAACACCGCACCTATACAATACACACATTAACGCCTATACACACACATTAAACACTCTCAACAAACTAAAACACACAACACACACCTGTAACAAACAATTGCTATCTCTCTCTTCGTCTCAGCTCAAATCAACGACGATCCACTACTATTAAGGTAATAATCATCGATTTTTTGCTTTTATATCATGTTAAAGTTGCTGATTTTGTACATGTACTCATTATTAGCTTATTTTCAGAACTCGAGCTGTTTTAAAGTGAATTTTGTCAAAGCAATGGATGATTTATTGGAAGGTATGTATGAATTAAACTTCAATTAAAATTGTTTTGATGATTAGATCTGTTTTTCATTTTGCATGTAGCTATTTCTGTTATTTAAAGTAGAAAACTGATTTTATGCCTTTTACATGTTCTAAATTAGAATGATATTTAATAGTTGTGGTGATTTTGTGTTATTAATTTGATTTTTTGTTCATTATCAGTAGACATATTATTTAAAATCACTATTTGGTGATTTTTTGATGATGTTGACACTTAGATATGATTATTGATGATTTTATAGTGATTTAAAACTTATGTTGTTATTTTAAACTTATGTCATTACTAATTAGATATGATTATTGATGATTTTGTGGTGATTTAAAACTTATGTGGTGATTTTAAATCATTAGTTTTAGATGATTAGTTTTTTTGAAGAATTTCGGTTATATTCACCACTTCTGTGGTGATTTTGTTGTCTTAGCAGTAAAATATTCCTAGGTGATTATTGATGTTGACAGATGATATTTGATGCTTCTAATATTTGAGACTTCTATAATATTTAGATAATATATAAGGCTAAGTTTTTCCTTCAAAATCATGTCGTGTCGAAATTTATGCCTTCTAGTTGATCGTTAACTGGTGGATTCAAGCGTTGAACGAAAATGGAAAAGGAGCTTAATTTTATGTAATTGCGTCTGAGGGTGAAGAGATTTGTTGAAGCTGCATTGTTTTCCTCAGTGGCAGCAAATGTCTAACTTGTCCCATTTTTACTCATCCATTCTTCCATTGATTCAACAAGCTTTAGTCCTACACCCTTACTCCTGTTTAACGAATTAACAACATGCTAATTAACTTATAAGAATAATTGTTCTCCTTAAGAAGGTATTCTTTTTTTAGGCTTCTATGATGATTAGATCTCTTTATTGATGATTTTTTTTACTTTTATTGGAGAATTATTTATCATAATTTGATTTGTGTTTTGTTGCAATTTCAGTATATAATCGATTAAGAGTGTTGTGACGATACCTTTTTAATAATATATCTCGAAATACCAGTTGATACAATTGTTTATCTGAGACTTTCGAACTGTTCAACATATTTCTTAGTAAAATAAGAGTGCTTTCAACTATGTTTCCTCAGTTTTTTTTCTAACTATGTTTGCTCTGTTCTTTATACGCTACCTGTACACACACCATAAATTTGCATGTGGCCAAATCATAACATGTCCTCATGCTTATGACAACTCTCTTCCATGCGTTGTAAATTTTTAGTAATAAATTTGATTGCTGAGGATTCTATGATGATTAAATCTGTTTATTGATGATTAAATTTGGTTCTTCCATAAATTTGTTTATTGTTAGTGTATTAGTTATCATAATTTAATTTTTGTTGCAATTTAGTATACCATTGATTAGGTTTGTTTTGACGATTCTTTTAGTGTTATATATGACACAAGATGATTTTAAGTTATTATGTACTCTTCTGCAACATTTTTTAAGACATTAAAATTTGACAACCTTATCATTTTTAAAGTTTTTAATTTCAATAGACTAATCATGATTGCTTGCCTAATGACAATTGCAGGACCTACAATACGTTGCAGCACACGTCTTATACTACAGAAACTCTCCAGACTACACATTGATTTGGAAGAAGATGGTATTCAAATAAATGATGTAGAAGGCAATAATGTCGAAGATAATATTGTTGCCGAACCTGAAATGGAAAATGATACCGAGGAGGTGATTACCAATATACAAACTAATGGACCAGCAAGAGGTATTTTCTTTTTGGTTGTTTTGTAAAATCATCCTCTTATATTTCAGAAATAGTAATAATACCAGTCTGCTAAATAACTTTAAATATTATTTTCTGAAGGGGAAGTTATTGACTACGATTCGGATGATGATTTTGTATGTCCTGCACCAAGGTCAAAGAACAAAGATGAAACCTTTGAATCAAGAAAAGTGAAAAAAAAACTTGTAGTTGAGGTAATAAATTATAATCTATTCAGTGTTAAGTACTAATGCTTATTTAGTTTTAAGCACCGATGTTTGTTTCAAACTACTTTTAAAATGTTGAATGTAGGGGAAAACTGATGAAATTCAAAGAAAGAAACAAAGAGGAAAATGCTGAAATGATAAAAGACAAGGCAACTTAAGACTCATTGATGAGGTATATGAATCACCTTAGAATCACAGAGTATATTTATAAAAAATAATTCACCTTTGAATTTTAATTGGTTTTAGGAAACTGATGAAGACGTTCCTGGACCACAAATAATTGGAAATAAGGAAGAAGATATAAAGGGAAAGAAGAAACTTTCAAAAAAGGTAATTTGTAGCATGTGAAATTTTATTAGGCACACACTTGTAATGCCTATCCGTTTATACTAACTTGTTATGCGTGTCAGTCAAATGTAAATGGCAAACCTGAAAGAAGAAGAGTGAAAGAGATTATTGAGCAAAGAACTGAGATTGCTAATGTAACACCCCCAAATCCAGGGTCAGGAATCTGGGTTGTCACTTGCAATCTTTACCAATCCTTTTCAAAACATTTCCTTTATATTTCTCATCAACACAATTACTCATATCTCGACCCTTA
>PHNY01051201.1:6673-21317 GCA_003724115.2 Anethum foeniculum
TCTTGTTAAATATGATGTTTAGACATGTCTTGTGCCCAACAATTCTTTCAACATAACAGAACTTCTAGTTTTAATACCAATATTCACAGTATCCAATATTATTAGTAAGTCTTTTGATATTAAATCATCTTTTAATTATACGTTTTTTTTCCAAATTCGAACTCTTATCCTTTATAAATTCTTCTCCTTTATATATTTGAATGTTTATTCTATTTTAAATTTGTTAGAGGATATTTTCATTCTATATTTAAATCTGTTAAGCGGAAATCTTCATCATTGAGACGATATGAGAGGCACCGATTTCTTTAATTAACGGGAACTTATCTTTTAGATTTTGACTTTAAGAGAAATTTTAGGTAAATACTAAGAAGATAAATACTAAGATGGTAATTTGATTTAAAGAGAAATTTTAGAAGAATATAAGATAAATGAAATTTTCTATTTAATAATTAAAAATTTTGAAAAAAATTAGAAAAACATTTATAACATTTATCTGCTATTCTTCTACTTTAAATGTGTTAAAGGAAGATTTTTTTTAATCATTTTATTTTCTTTTTATAAATTTAAAAAGTTATTTTATATAAATTTAAATTCTTTTTCTACCTTAAATATGTTAATGTAAATTTTTGTCCTTCTTAGAGCTATCATTCTTTGTAAACTGGAATAGCTATTCATTTCGAATATGCTGCGTATGCTAAAGAAAATTTTATATTTTTTTTCTTCCCTATATATTGCATAGAAATTTGAATTTATACGTATTTTCAATATATTGTATTTTATAAAATATAAGATATTTAAATTAAAAAAATAAAGATATAAGTTTTGTAAATAAATATTACATTTTATAAAATAACATGTTTAATATTTAAATACCTATTTTATAATTTCAAATTAAAAAAATTGAACCCTCGCATTTTTAAATTAGTATACCTTTTTTTAATTACAATATATAAAAAGATATTCTAATTTTCAAAATATAAAATTATGAAATTTTATGAAAATTAAAAAAATAGATTAAGACGATTATAGATGTGCTTATATAAAATTTTATTCATATATTTCTAATATGTCATAAGATATTTTCATTGTTAAAATTTAAAATTAGACGATCTTAGAGGCGCTAAAATAAAGTTTTAATCATATATTTTCTTTATAATTCGAACGCTTTTTCTTTACAAATTGGGGTAACTTTTCTACTTATAATATATTAAAAGATATATTAATTATTATTATTGAAAAATATGAAATTATAAAAAAAATTAGAAAAATAGATTGTCGATTAGGATATCTTTTTTCTTTATAAATTCGAACTCGTATTCTTTATAAATTAGGATAACTTTTCTAATTACAATATGTTAAAAAAATATAATTTGAACCTCTCTCCTTTTATTAAATCCAAAATCTTTTTCTTAGTAAATTAGAATGTCTTATTTCTTAATGAATTAGAACTTTACTCCTTTATACATGTGAATACCTTTTCTACTTAAAATATGTTTAAAAAGTAATTTAAACCCTTCTTCTTTATAACTTACACCTCTCTTTATTAATTAGGATACTTTTTGAACCTCTCTTCTATTTATAATACGTTAAAATATAATATAATATATTATTTGATATTATTTAAGTATAAAATATCTTAAATTTAATATTATATGTTAAAATTATTAATATCGTGTAGAGCACGGGTACTATTCTATTCTAGTGATAATAAACAAAAAGAAACAACCAAACTACGTAATATTGGTTGCCCTGTTATATAGTTTGGCATTGATGATTTAGATTTATAATTTAAATTCAATTACATATATTTAAATTTTGTTTAATTAATATTTATACCAATGCCTAATACATCCGAACTTCTAACTAAAACAGAAATCTTGCAACACAAATCTCCCAAGTCCTAACCATTTTCTGTTATGCACAAATCTCCAAACTCTACTCTCTTTTTATAACTCTACTGCGTTTTGGTTGTATAAATGTACAAACTCAATGCATCAACCCTCAAACAATTGTTATGGCTTCCCCACAGCAGCTTCACATAATCTTGATCCCTCTATATTGCCAAAGCCCCAGTACCCCATTGACAGAACTAGGCCTACTACTAGCCAACCGTGGAGTGAATGTCACCATAATCACTACTAATGACAATGTTGTCCTCTACAAATCATCCATCGAACTCGCTAACACTGCTTCTAAACTCAATATACGGTTACTATCTCTTGATCCTCCATGCAGAGTAACAAATGACGCGACCAGACGACAATCACTTGAAAAATTAGTGCAAGATTTGGAGCCAACGCCTAGCTGCATGGTCTCAAGTGATACGACGGGAACAGGATATACTCATGAGATTGCATCTAAATTCAAAATTCCGTGCTATATTTTTAGTGCAAGATCCTGTTTCAGTACGATATGTGCAAATAAGATTTCCTGTAACACGATGCTTGACAGTATTAATCCATATACAGAGTCGTTTTTGGTGCAGGATATCCCTCACAAAGTTGAGTTAAAAGGGTACCAATCACCGTATTTCAAGAGAGTATCGAGACTTAGTGTGAATCAAATAAGGGGCGGCATACAAAACGTTACGGTGAAGTCTTATCCTATTCGAGGGATGTTAGTAAACAATTTTGAGAAGATGGAGCCATGGTATTTTGGACAATTGAAGAAAAAATATTCTAATGCTTGGGGCATTGGTCCAGTTTCCTTGTGTCACAAGGACATTCAAGACAAGATCGATAGAGGTCAAAAGGCTTCCATTGATGCAAACCATTGTTTAAATTGGCTTGACTCGATGAAGCCAGGTTCCGTTATTTATGCTTGTTTTGGGAGCTTGAGTTGTATCATACCATCTCAATTAGTAGAAATTGGTTTAGGGTTAGAATCCTCAAATCAACCTTTCATTTGGGTAATAAGAAATACTGGTTATTCGGCAGAGATAGGAAGATGGTTGGATACTAATAAATTTGAAAAGAGGGTAGAAGGTAGAGGCCTAGTTATTAGAGGTTGGGCACCGCAACTAATAATACTATCTCATCCTTCTATTGGGGGATTTTTCACTCATTGTGGTTGGAACTCAACAATAGAAGGTGTGTGTGGTGGAGTCCCAATGATTACTTGGCCTATGTTTGAGGAACAACATGTGAATGAAAAATTTGTAACAAATATACTAGGGATTGGTGTGAGTATTTTTGTTGAGGCTAGACTTAGTTCAAAAGAGGAGATTATAAAGAGTGATAGAGTGAAGGAGGCTATTGAAGAGCTAATGAACGGAGAAAAGGCGGGGGAGATGAAAAGAAAAGCAAGGGAGCTTGGAAAACTGGCAAACAAGGCTGTAGTAAAAGGTGGATCTTCCCATTCAAACATCACAAAGTTTATTCAAGATGTCATGCTTGTTTCGAAGAAAGAAGAAGAAACGAAAGAGATGCCCTGCAGAAAGGTCAAACGTAAGGTGACAATCTACTTGCCAAACTGTCAAAGCATCTTACATGCAACTTTCAATCTACTTGTACATATTTCAAATTTCTTTTCTTTTCTAGCTTGTATTAGAAATACAAAAAAAGCTTAAATAAATTTATATCAATCAGTATGTCTTTGTTTGTGTATTTATATCTATCTGTTTCTTAAATTACATAGAAGTCCATCTGTTTCTTAACCGGCAAAGTGTTCTCGACTCTTGAGCTCTATTTTAGTTGTTAATCTCGATTGACCCTCATTTTCTCACCCATAACTCTTTGTAAAATCAGTTATTGGACCCTCACAGGGGGGCTTCTTACTTGTCATGTCATTCTCATTAATGCATTTGGTGGATTAAAACCTTGTAATGGTGTGTCTGTGTGTGTGTGAATATTCACCATGAATCTGTTGCAAGTTGTTTCCATAAGATTTTGTTCGGCAAAATTAAATCACCTAGTTTTGTATAAACTAGTCTGCATTTGTATTGTTCACATATATCCTAATGTCTTTGGTTATTGACTTGTATTTTCTAGTATATAGTCATGCAGAATAACAACAGACAAAGTCCAAGTACTTTTGAGTTCTAACTTCAAATCAAAATTAAAGGCTCTTAGTTCCAAATATTTTTTCAGGATCATCAATCGATCATGAAGAGGTTTAATTGTCTTTCAGGTTCGAATTGCTGAACCTCATTCGAATTGCTTCATTTGTCGAAAGTAAAAGTTGGTACAGCTGGTTATGGTGTCGTATAAAATCATGGAACAGATGAGTTTGTGAATTCTCCAGGTAGCCATCTGCAGGAGCACTAATATATCCGGGAAGAGAAAGCATTGTGTTCTGAGCAAAGTTGACTATTATCTTTATCTTATAGATGACAAGTTAATTTATTTAAATTTTTCTGATTTTTTGTAAAAGCTACTCTAGATCATTCAGGAAGTACAGTTTGAACTACCAATTTTTTAGTTCTTGCTTCAGATTGGCTACATCTCATTGCATTACGAAAAAAATATCTCATTGATACGATTTAAACGGCTATAGATATATCCATAAAATTTAAGCATGGATATCAACACTTTGGTTTTGCCTTTAACCAAAACAGAAGGAAGAAAATCACTCCTGTTACATTTGCAGTATGTGTATCAACAGTTTTATCTCGCTTTCTGCTAGTTGGCATGATCTTATACCTAAGTAAAGCTTCTACTGGTGCTTTACTAAAATAATAGAAATTAGGATGCTGCGTGTTTGTTGCATGGACTGACAGTGTAGGATTACAGTATCAACATAAATTAAAGAGAACATATATTTTAGGCTGAAAGACATGAAGCTGCTTAGTTGATCATAAGCTAGTAAGTACTCCCGATATTGTTGTTCAAACACTGCATATTCTTGGTCCATCAAAGTAGATTGAAACAACCGAGTCATCTTGGTCCATCTTAGAGGGCAGCCTAGTTACAAATCATCGCAGCTTTTCGCTACTAGGGCTCATATATCATAACATTTAGAGATTGCTTTCCATAAAACACCTGCATTGCTGACCTTTTTCCTGGCCCGAGGCACTCATACTCCCAAAAGAACACCGTCCTAAAAAACACATGTATATTTGCGTTAGAACGACCAACTTCTTATGATCTTATCTGATGACTTATAATGCAAATACTTATGGTGACTGAATATGCATACTGAACTCTAAAAATATCTCTCGATAATTCTAGCCATCAGGAAATAAAACTGAAGACATGTATGTTTTAAAAACACGACCGGCATAACTTTCCTAAAACAAAATCCAGCTTCTCATTTCCTCTGAATTCCACTGTTATCGATCCACCACTCACTTCTTTCGCTATCAAATTTAAAGTGCAATCCTCAGATTAGACTCACAGAGTATATTTATGACGTGTCTCTACAAAACTAGCAAGCTTAATCTAACTGTTAAATCTTACAACAATGATAATCTCACTCCTTGACTGAACACTCGTTACAAAATCAGATCGTGGGATTGCATGGTAAATCTCAATAAAAGATTTGCAATACTAAACATATATTTATTGAATATGAAAATACATGTTGAGCATAAAGTATTCTCGCATATACAAAAATGAAATCTATAGGTCCTTGAACAAACATTCTATAAGTAGTACCTTCCTTGATCATCACTAATATTTGAGGGCGTCCTGTGCTTCGTGGAAGCACAGTGGTAAGACTATGCCTGGATGCATAATATTGATTCAAGTACATAAAAGTAACACGGTACCTTGAAGCTGATATCGTAAGCAGTGAAATTATCGCTAAAGATTAAAACCGAGGAACTGGTTGCAGTCCCTCCTGTGGAATTTGCTGTATCATTCCAAACCCTGTTCTTGGATCATCAAATTTAACTTGCTCGGTTTTTTATTATTTTTTTTTATAGTTCGAATTCGCCAAAACTTTGCCAGTAAGAAATCCAACTTCATTTCATTTAAATAATTAATCCCGAAATAAATATTTTCTGCTTAATTACATTGCAAAAACAAGAATAGATGCGTACTCGAATGAAAACATGTATGTGCTGTCCGTGTATATACATACTGCTTTCAGTGAGATTTCAGTGTGTTAGTACTTCTTGGTACTGGTATGTTACTCACAGACGTGAAAAAAAAAAAAAACACATAAAAATATTATGAGAAAGCATTGTGGTCTGAGCAAAGGTGATTATTATTGCTTCTCGACCAGGTAGGGGCTAAGGGCAATTTGGGCAAATGTCTCGGCAAATAGTTTTTTTTTCAGCAATCAACACTTTGGCCTTTAACAACCAAAACAGCAGGAAGAAAAACACTCCTGTTACATTACTTGTGTAGTATACACATCTTAAATTCTATCAACCCTTTGCAAGTTGGCATGATCTTATATGGAAGTTAAGCTTCTATTGATTATGGTTTACGAAATATACAAGTCAGAATGCTGCGTGTTTGTTGCATGGAATGAAAGTGGGATCACAGTATCAATACACAGCTCTGGCTACTTTGGTGTCATTATTATGCTTTTGGGCTTCTCGATTTGGTTGATTGGTAGAAAACTAGTAACAACCACCTAATAAAAGAAACTTGGAATAGATTTCTTTTATCGGTTTTTCTACCATGTGGCACATGATAAGCACGGAAAATTATAATTTTAAACCACTGTGATTGGTTGCATTTTATAATAGTGGTGGACCCCCTGCATTCACAAAAACTCCACCAATCAAATTGACCCAATTTTATAAGTTTCTGCGCCTATCAGGTGCCCATGGACACACAATAGAAAAACCCTTCTTTTATTATCCTGCCATCTTTTATTTCTTTTAATATATTTCCTATCAATTTTAGGAAAAATTATCTAATAAAAAAATGTTAAAAAATATAAAAGATTCTAGTTCCCAGAAGAAGACAAGGCAGAAGAAACCACCCTCATGTTTCAAATCCTACCATCCAACAAGATGTGCTCAGCAAGAAATGGTTGATAGACAATCTATGTACTTCTATACAGAATAGTGAAGTGATCACAAGAGTATCACCTCCAGAAGTTAATATCAGAATGCTTAAAATGCAAGATGGTCCAACGTTTATGGTGCATATTTAGCTAAGAATAGGTCCAACTTTCAATGTGCTACGGATGTTATAGAAAGAACACCAGCTCTTCTCTCCTCAAACGAGCATTCAGTCTCCTGAGCAAGATGAAGAAATGGAGTAGCTGGAGTTGCGGCTGTTCGCATGGCGACCGACACAGTCGATGGAGTTGTTGGCACGGGAATAGGCATCTTCTCTGGAGTTTTATTCCCATCAATAGAGGAATCACTCTTCTGCGGAGTGGCTAATGGAGTTCTTTTACTTGGAGGTGTTCTATCAAGAACCACACACTGTGGAATGTCCTCAAATTGAATATTAGCAGCAGAATTTGCATTGGATAAAATGGAAGAATTTGCAGGAGAGAGTGGCTCCCGAGTTGTTCGAGTTTCACGTGCATTAGAAGCAATTGAAGAATGTTGTGCATCTGCGAGACTGGTAACACGCAAGCTTCTCTTACCTACTATAAAAAACAAAAAAACAAAATGAATTGCCTGTGGGATTACTAGATCTGTTTCAAAAAAAAAAAAAAAGATCCCTGCAGGCAGTATAATATAGAAGTGGACCGAGCTGATGTTGAAAACTTTGTATTAAAGCAGAGGCTTTTTCCGGTAAGGTTTCTAAGAACGCAAAACCGCTAGATCAACTCCTATACTTGATTATAAATTAATTTTGTCATGAAGACAAATTAACATGGAACGTCAAAGTTTTCTTGACAGTAAGATGACAAGGCCATTTACAGTGACTAGGAATACATTAACCCCCTCAACAGTTCATAGAAGTAAAACAAATCTGAATAGAAGTTGAGATAAGTCAATGGTAAAACAAAAGACTGTTATTTAGATTAAATGTATTAGTAACTAAATTGAAGAAGAGCTATGAATCAGGAAAAGAATAAAGTTTAAGGAAATACCAGAAGATGAAGCCCCATAGCCACCACTTGGCTGGTTTTGCAGAGAATGCTGCTTCACTGAACTACTCGTGATGGTTTGAGAAGACTTAGCAGTCCTCCCCATAGGTGTTTGATGTATGTCTCCTACATGCGAGCACCTTTTGTTCATTGCTTCTCTTGTATTTGTTCTAGAACTCTTCTTTCCGCTTGTTACTGGACTTGGTTTTGAACCAAAAAGAACTTCCTGCTTTGCTAGTAGCTGTCTATGAAGCTTTTTCTGATCCTAAAGTTAAATATATAATTGACATGTTGATCAATAGAAGTAAAAAAACAAGACAGGAAGGTAAGGTATTAAATAAATTAATGGGTTTGATAAACCAGGTAACCCGCAAGGCTCTTACCCTCTGTCTTTGACGATCTTGCTCTTTCTCTTTTCTTAAGGTGTTGTACTGTTCCAGCATAGAAGTAAGGGGTACCTGAAAAACAAAGAACATGTGAATCTGATAACCATTTAACATTAGAAGCAGCAAGGGACACAATTAAAATAATAGAAAGACTGAGGTTGTCTTTGTAACATTCACCATCATTAAGATCAACTGATTTCAGTATTAGAAGAAAATGCTTACTCCATCATATAAAAACTCAGTTCTCCTATCTACTTCCCAAGTTCTTGCTTTTGACAGTAACGCTTCCACCATTGCTTTTATAGAGAGAAGAAATGTTTTAGAAACTCAAACTCAAAGTTTAAACACAGAAATATACATATAAACAGGAAAGTAGGAACTGAAAGTGAGCAACAATTTCATTGTTCTCCACAGTAGACGTTTATAATGTGCTGCATTAAAGCTGTCTAGGTAATGGTCAGATATGTTTCTACCTAATAGTGGCTAATAATTATGTTAATCAGGTTTTTGAAATGATAGGAACATCTGTGTACCTCTTAATTTATAAAAGTTAACGCACTTAAATTTATCGCATATGAAAAACATCCTCAGCGGTTGTTGATGTAAAACAACATTTTCAAACTAAAGACCATATATATGAGAACAATGATAACTTAATATATGCACGCACACATGTGTGTGGACATATGTGCGTGTGCATGTCTATCTAAATGGCTGCATATATACACATTCCATGTGTTTCAGAGCTTTTATGTTCATGAAGATTGGTTAGAGGACAGTCATAAAATACACACCTGGAATTTTATTCACAATGACTCGAGCTTCTTCAGCACGCCTTAAAACAAGATGAGTACCTCTTCCAGAATTATAACGATTGTCATCCTACATAACAATCAACTTTAGCATTAAGCCGCAAGCTAAGAAATGAAACAGAACCAACCTTAAAAACATATAAATATCCAACCCTGTTATACTCCTCCAGCCAACACTCTTCTTGGCATGCCGCCAACCACTTATCAACCTTCTCGAGTATGTCTTTCCTGCTAAAAGCTTCATCTTTAACCTTTGAGATCTGAAGCTCAATTTGTTCAAGAAGGTACAAAGGATCAATGGTTCCTAGAAGATGTTAACGGTATGTGATTAAAGTGAAGAATACTAGTAAATTATTTTATTGCTGTGGACAAGCTGAGAGCTGATACTTATTACCCGAACCAAACTACTATTACACTATTGTATTGAAGATATACTTTTAATCAGATAAAAATAGATTTTCGCCAACCTTACGGAGCTCAAGGTCAATTACAGTTTACGATTCGAGTGAACAGTAACAAGTTACAAATACTTCTTCATGGCTTTTTTTTGACACAATACTTCTTAAAGATTTAGTGAACTTCAATCTACAGATCCTTATTAGAGGTTGAGAAATCAAAATTTACCAGATTCTATAGCTTCAACTGAGTAATTTGCTGCATTATTAGCTTCTGCAATCATGTGTGCCTTCCTGCAACGGTCTTCCAAATCTAACCTCTTTTTACAAATAACTTCTTTCATTTTGCATGACTTTATCTGTTGTAGCCTCAGCACTTCAGTCTCAGCCTGCCAAAAGGCCTTGCATAAGTTTTTCTAGTAAAATAATCATCAGATATTATAAGCAAGTATTATGTTCCTCTGATATTAAGTGGTAACATACGAAGCTGATGAAGTCTGGGGAGAGAATATTAGGCTCGTTAATTTCATCAACTGAGGCAGCTATATGTTTTGTAACACTGTGAAACCTTTCTTGTTCTTCCAATGGGGTATCCATCAAACTCCACAAATCAACCATAGTTGCACCTAGATCTTGAAGCTAAAACACAAAGACAGTAAAATGATTTGCACAACAACTGAAATTACATTTTTAACGACACTAACCTTTTGCAATCTTTGTATTTTCACTGCTTTAAAATTAGAAATCGCAGTAGACAATCTCTCAACTGTATCAACACTGATATTTTTCGTGCTTGAATCATCAAGAGTGAGCTGGACATCTCTGACTGTCTGTTGAAAATCCACACCAAGCACCACGCATAATGAATTCAAAGTATTCAACAGGTCCAGTACCAGCTTCAAACGGTCACTCTAGAAATTAAAAGGCATAAAGATTAGAGTAGAGAAACTTTATTATGCAAAGTGCTGCATCATGAAAAAGTCACGATGGTATGCAATTAAATAGGTACAGAATATGTACTTAGACCATCATGTGTTTTAGTTTTGGACATTTCTACATGCTCTATGAATGGCATGCTAAACCTTATAGAAACTCCCTGGAAGCAATATATATAAATATATATATATTTGCTAAGTATCCCTTCCAACTTCCAGGACATAAATGCATATCAAATGAGGCATTTACCTTCTCCTTCTCCAGGTCATGTAACCGGCTCCTTAACCCATCCAATCTTTTCAAGGACAAATCATTCTCATCAATGACCTTAATATCTGAATATTCTTTATCGGATATATATAGCTCTTTTGAGATATTATAAATTTTATCCACAACTTCAGCAAACTGATTCAACCTCTCAACTTTCCTCTTCCGCATCTCCTTTAGTTCAGGCATGATTGCTTCCAGTTCTTTCTTCAAGCTCCCTGTACCTTGCACAAACTGGAGTAACAAACCAGGATGACAAGTTATAACACTACAAAGACCTAATATAAGAACCAAGATTGAATTTCATATGCAAACCTTTTTTATTGGGGTCATTCTCTCCCCAATTGCAGAACAAATGAGAGCAAGTTCGGCTCTGGATTCAGCAACTGCTTGCCGCAAAAGATTTCTGTTATGGCTTGCTTGATCCACTCTTCTTTTATATGCTTCTAGACACTCTTGTTCAAGTTGAACTAGCATTTTGTCCCTCTCGCTGGAAGACTCCCCAACTTCATCCCAAATTGTCTAATTCAAATTTCAACATTGACAAGGCAAAACTCATTAACTCGTGATTTTTTTCAACAGAAAACAATAAAAAAGTAGATGCTACGTCCGAAGTTAAAAAGGGAATAATGAAATCGAACCTGCAGCTCTGATAACAGAGAATCACATGTAGTTTGACTTGTTTCCTTATGTAGGAACTGATTATTACTGGTGAACATGTTTAGAGAACTAGCCTCTGGTAAAAAGCAGAAAGAAAACAGAGACAATTCAATCTGATGAGGAAGATAAATATAGGATGTTCATTAAAAGGTAAAACAATTTCAAGGCGAGTCTACCAAACAAGTTCTCATCCAAAGCGTTTACGAGCTATTCCATTCTCCCCTCCCCCCTTCCTCTAAGTTATTCTCTGCTCTAAGCGTTTATTACTGGGATGTTAAGATCATCCCAGTAATTTAATCTATCTGCTCTAAGCTATTCTCTTCAGCCTAGAATACTCAAAATCACTTTTGTACTCATAAAAGACTTTAACATGCCTTTGGCAAAAAATTATGATATAAAATCGAGCTGCCTAACCACAATTCAATTACCAACACACACATACCAGTTACATATCAAGTACATATTAATAAATCGAATTACAACTTTTGCACCTCGATTCAAACAAATCTCTTAAACATTTCATATACTAAAAAATTCCTACAAATTTCGATAATATAAAAATTAATTCGACAAGAAAACCACAAATTACGATCATGTCACACCTAATCACTATCACTAATTCTTTCGATTATAACAAAACAAACATTTTTTATACGTAATTTTATCGTAAACTAACGTAACACGCAATCAAACCAAAATGTACCTAATCGAAATACATATACACAATCATAAAACCGTAGCTAAACCTAATAAACAATCAAAAGAGACATATATGCAGAGAAATACACACAATGATCATATCACTATGACTTATACTTTAAGTTAAGAGAGATTAAACATTTTTGTAACGTAATTGAACGTAAAGTGACATTATATACAAATTAAGCGCAAATGTACCTCATCGGAAGTGAAATAGTAGCCGGAGAGTGACGTAATCGCCGGCGAAGAAGTGTTTTCCGGCGAGAATTGAGAAATGATCGGAAAAACCCTAGCAAAATGTAACGGAAGAAGTGATGTGAAATGTATGTATATACAAGAGAGAAATGATATAGGGAGAAAGAAGAGTCCGCAGGGGTTTATATATGATGATGTTTACGTTTAAAGTGTGGCTAATTACCCGGGTCGGTTTCATTTTTTTGAATCTTTAAAAATGTTTTTATCTATTACTTGAAATAAATGTCAATATTTATTATTTCTATATTTTTTATAATTTTATCATAATTTTTGTCTTTATACTCAGACCCTTTATAGCTATTTTTAATATTTTTGCATTATTGGAAAAAATGTGTCAAGCCATTTTTGATATTTACTACTCCGTCGCTTTTTAGTTGTCCCGTTTGATTTTTCAGTGGTCAAATTCACCAATTTTTTATCAAAGATTCATCCGTTTATAATCTCAAAAAACTGAAAATTACATATTAAGTAGATTAAATGTAGTTTGTAATGATATAATTTTTTAAAATATTTTCAATCATATAATATATGTGTAAATTTTAGTCAAAATTTGGTCAATTTGACCATAAAAGTCAAAACTGGATAACTAAAAAGGACAAAGCAAGTATATAAAATAAAATTTTGAATTTAAATTTTAAGTTAGACATAAAAATTTATTTATTTTTACACAAAAGTCATCAATTTTTCGTCCCAAGATGGTACAAGAAACCGTCAAGACCTGAAACAGTAGATGATGATAATGGCGACAGATCAGTCTAAAGTTATCCAGTTAAATCACGATATAGGTTATCAAGCAATCTAAACCAACTCAAGCACATTGATAGATCCTTCAAAAACCAATTTATTTTTTTCTAAAACTGCAGTACGAAAAACATTTGTCAAGACAAGTTGAAAATGAAGTTGATGCTGAGACAGAGAGTGAATTTGTGAGTATAAATATGTGATGTACCCTTTGAGTATGTCAAGTGCTTCACGATGAGCCATTAACCAGTACTGGATTTGGAGGCACAAGCAACTGTATTCCTTTCAGTTAGCAATGCAGAAATGACATCGTGTTTATCAGATCCGGAAAATGTATGAGAAACCAAAAACCACCTCACATTGCTGAGATACTTTCTTGTTCTTTCCTCAAATTGTACATATAAAACAAAAGATTATCAGAACTACGTTATCTGTGCATGTACCCACATCCGGACTCTATATGATCGTATGCTTCCGCAAGTTGTTTTTTCAAAAAGATATCATCTCCCGCCCCAACAGGATCTTGTACTATTCAAAACACTACTCAATCGTATGATGAGGGTGGGAGCACTCGAACCCAAAACCCTTCCCTGATCTCTTATACCATGTTAAGTAACCTCTCCATCCAATATTTTAAGGTGTTAGATGAAGACTTCAACAGGATCTTACACTATTCAACATACTAATACTAGAATTCCCTTCAAATTATGCTGGTTTAACATCGATAACTAGTTGTCAAGACATTACGGATCAGCTACATGTATGTTGAGTGTTTAGTGATGGTCTAGTGCTCAGGCACTGCTTAGACACCCACCTAAGGGCGCCTTGATAACTATTTACAAGCTGCTGACAGGCTTCTCTTCGTTCCCCTGTTCCTAACTGCAAATTTGAGATTATAAAAGCAGTTTCATTCTTTTTCAAGTATTTACACTGAAATAACTGCGGATCACAGCAAAATGCACTTGATAGACACAGATCAATTAGCTAGAACATTTAACGTTGACCCTAATGTAGCAAATCCAAATTTTGGATTTCAGCACGTAACAAAAATCAATTTTTTTTCTTAGCTCTTATGATCAATATTTACTCACACATTTCTTCCACTTCTTTTTACAAAGTTCCCCAAAAGATTGACACTTTGTAATCGGCAAGAAAAAATTATAAGCAATATGGCCATATAATCCGTCCTCTCTACCTGTAAAATCACTTTTGTAGTTGTGCAAAATTCTGAAACTAACTATAATAATTTTCTCTAAAATTCAAATAAATTTATCAAATATAAATTCTGATATTTGTCATTTTAGAGTTCTGAAAAGTTTTAGCCTAATAACAAACGATGATACTTATCAAAATGAAAGGAATGTATTGTACAAGCCCAATGGGAAGAAAAGAACAGGTGAAAGCAAATATTGTTGGAAATCAAGAAATTAAAGTATGACTAAAATTACACAACAATGAGGCAGTTATATCACCAAAACAAGAACAAGGCAAATTAACCAATAACGAACAAAACACGAAGGTAGAAAACAGCAGATGATCAGTAAATTAT
>PHNY01051310.1:497-13741 GCA_003724115.2 Anethum foeniculum
TCAGAGCTCTGATACCATGTTGAGAACCAGTCCATCTAAAACCTTAAGGTGTTAGAGGAAGGCCCCATATGGATCTTATAGTATATTCAACATTGAGGGCTTTACACCTCATGCACCCCTTCCTACGCCTGCCAGTTTCTTGCCTGAGCATTTCTAATATGTTCTCCGAATACTGTTTTGTTTCTTGTTAGTATAGCATTTCCTTTATTTTTGAGCAAGTGTGAGACTTCAATGCAAATGTTGCTGTTGTACTATAGCCTTATTTTCATCCACAAACTATATGCAGGTTAATCAGATAGGCACAGTAACTGAATCAATACAAGCTGCTCTTGATTCCAAAGCTGCTGGGTGGGTTGTGATGGTAAGCCATCACAGTGGTGAAACAGAGGATAACTTCATTGCAGATTTATCTGTTGGTTTGGCCAGTGGACAGGTTTGATAATCATATTGTTGAGCTATACTTGAGTAATTAGACTTTAAATTAGTGCTTCTATTGACATTTTTGTCATTTTTGTTTAGATCAAAACCGGTGCACCATGCCGAAGTGAACGGCCGGCCAAGTATAACCAGGTAAACACTGAAATAGAAATTTAGAACTATAGGTTTTATTTCGCATTCAGATAAATATACCTATGTATCTGAACTTTGAAATTTGGCCTCTACTAAATCAAGACTTTCTCTGCAAATTACCGCACTATAAAGAAGTGAAAAATATAGTAATTTGTTAAAACATTGATTGGTTAGCAAGAGTATGGCTTCTTAATCTTGCTTGTATGTCTGTAGACCGTACTCATCTTTATGCTGCAAGTAATTAAACTATTATTCATATATCACGTGTTGCAGCTCCTGTGCATTGAAGAGGAACTTGGAAATGTTCGTTACACGGGTGAATAATTTAGATCACCTTTAAGGCAATAGAAATCTTTACATCATGTTCAATAAGTACTGGGCAACTCTTAGCATGTTCCTTAAGTTCATGAAGGCTGTACACCTGTACCAAATTTTTTAGGAAAGTTGGAGATGTTTTTTTAGTAATAGAATTGGCTAAACATGATTAAGAGTTAATTGATTGTCGAATAAGAAGTATGTACAAGTTTGTTGTCTACATATTTCATCTTCCGTTTTATTATGTCACTAGCGGTTTTAGAGGTTGACACTCGTTCTGAAATGTAAAAATGCAATTGTCATATACCATCCATTGTATGCCGTCCTGCACCGTTTTTTGCTTTGTAAGTTCATGAACAAATTTTGGCTAGTACAAGCTAAAAGAGAACAATAGGTGATAAGTGCAGAATCTAGGTTTATAGTTGCATGATTTTTTATGCACTCCATGTTTGCACCGGCCAAATTTTTTGTGAAACATTACATATGAGCAACCATTCCTTTTGCCAGAAGATCTGAAAGGCAGCTAAATTATTACTAACTAATATTAGAAAGAAGTCCAGATAGCACACTTAGGCCCCATGAGAAAGTTACATATTTTAACTCTCAAAGTCGCCTGCATAACTTTTGATTATATGTTGGGATATCATTCACGAGACCAGGTCTTGAATGCAAATATGCAATATATACAGGTAGATGAAGAAAGCCATTTTTCCACCTAGTTGAAGAAAGGCCATCAGCACAGCTAGTTGTGTACTCTTGTACGAAGATCATTTTAAATCCTATATGCGAGTCAACGATTCTGTTGCTAAATCAGAACTTCAAAGGAACCCTCTTAGATATGGTGGTCGCAGCGACTTTAAAGGATCAAACACTAAGAAGTTAAATAAATAAAATTTATCAATTTTTGGAACACGGCCGGGCTAAAACATAGTTGTATTCGAAATTTAGCCGGAATTGCAGTTCAGGCTAGCCTCTTCTAAAATTGGCATGGTAGAGCATTTCTTCTGTATCAGTCGTTCTTCTGAACGCAGATTGATATTTCTGGAGACCATGTACCAACAACTATCCCAGACACAAGTAAGAAAACATTTTCAATTTTCCAGAAAGTATTACCAGAAACATTTTCAAGTAAAAAAATTTATGCTATATGGTTAAACTATGTTCTGACTTGTAAGAAAAAGTAGCAAGATATTCCTTTCAGCCAATTCTGACTGATGAAGATATTTCTGGAAACTATTGATTCGAAACTCAGAAGTATCTATATATTCAATGTACAGACTTCACTTACAGATTTACATGATAACCACAGTTTTTTCTTTCCTTTTTTTTTTTTTTTTTTTAATTATCTTAGCAACTACATTGTTATATTTTGAAATAGGAAAATTTCAGATATCTAGAAGCTATTATATTCCTAGAACTACATTTAATCCGTGTTCTAAAAATTGGCCTAGGCGGCTTGGTCTATGCGGCCGTCTAGGTGATGAGTGGTGCTAAATTGTCCCAACTCAGATCTAAACGATAATTTAGGCGTTTTTTTTTTCAAAAATCGGTCAAAATTAGGCCTAGGCGGAACATAATTGTAAATTTTTTTTTTAAGGTTTTTATGATTTTAATTCATTAATTTTATAATTTTACAAAATATCATATGCCAATTTCTAATATAAAGTACTGTTTAAGAAGTACCAAGTAAGTTAATATATTTATTTTTTTTACATAAATTATAAAATAAAATATTGTTTAGTTTAGAAGTGTGACTTGAAATATATTTAGTATTTTAAACTCAATAATTAGTTTATAATGAGTATCAAATGTGCGTAGATATGTTTAATGCCATTCTAACTTTTTTTATCAAACAAATATTTAACCTATTGATTATTATACAGTTATAAAAATTAAAAATAATATTTATATATTTCCAATTAACGTGCTAATTAATCGATCCGATTAATCTCCGACTTGCCGATTAATCTCTCGAATGTACCCTCACCATAGCGATTATACGAAGCAGAGGAAGTTCTAATCAACTAACTTGAAGGAAGTCCATATATTTGGACCTGGATTACACAATCTGGCTATGTGATCCATACGTTTCCTGTTACGAAACCATTGGAGTACAATTAAAAACGACTAATGTATACATCACTTGGAAACTTAATTTATAAATAAGATAATACTAGTTGAACGAAGAAAAATAACAGGAGTAGTCTGATTGAGTAGACTGATCACTTAAAGCGAGTAATGTTTGGGTTTCCTATTAATTTGGGTTGCAGGAGACAGATGAAACCTTAATTAGGGCAAAGTAGTATTCAGTGATCACCTCCGATTTTTACATTGAATCAATATGAAAAATTCATATTTAAACAACTGATCCATAATTATAGAAATTTGTATGCCACCGGCCCCATTTAAACGAGAGCTAAGTACGCTAATAACATATAGTCAAGAACATACAATGAGAATGGAGTGGCGATGTTAACTCGTGTACTAAGCACGTTATGCACGACTAAGAATTAGTATTCCAGTACACAAGTCAAGTGAAACTCAATTTCCATATTTTCTGTGCACTTCTTGTAAACTGTTTATGTAAAATTGTCTAAATAAGTGAATATATTTTGTACATAAGCGACTACAAGATATCAAAGTTGTGGACAATTTTAATCTAAGTTTTTATTCCTTGTCATGGTTCTCTCAGATCAAATCTAACCAGCTTAAAGAAAGTCAAGTTAAATTGGATCAATCTTCTTCCGCTAGGTCTATTTCCAGTGCCATAAATAGTGATACCAGTTTATGGTTCTCAACAAAGTAGCTACTCACAAAATGGCCTCAACTGTTTCTTTACAGACTAAAATCTATGTATTGTTCTTGGTTTTTTTGGTTAGAGACTTTCTTCCTCAGGCCAATGCTTGTGCTAATCATACTTTAGATGCTACATTTTCCCCGCTCCATCTACCAAAAGGATGTTACGGCCCAACGGCTGTCGCATTTGATTCCAAGGGCGAAGGACCTTACACTGGTTCCTCTGACGGAAGAATTTTTAAATATGATGCAGAAACTACTTCGTTTAAAGAGTTTTGTGTTGGTAATCCGCACAGGTACATTATATCCTTCCTGTGTTCCTATCTGTATATCGTGTTTCTTAGGTGTGAGAACTACTTTAGTTTTTGTTGAATTGTTGTGATGCAATACATCCATTAACCATGTTCATCTTTGCTCAGTCCTAGCCCGTCTTTTAAAATAATTGTGTGAAAAGATAGGAAAAGATAGTACAATCGATTAATCTATCATGTGGTTCTAAGTTTTTTTTTACCTTCTACTTGTTCAGGTCAAGGAAGAGCTGTGACGCTGTAGACTTTCTTAAGGCGCCAACTGCATGTGGGAGGCCATTGGCCTTTTCATTTGATCATGACTCTGGAGACATGTACTACGTTGATGCTATATATGGACTCATGCGTGTAAAAAGTGGTGGAGGTGGAGTTGCTCAACCGGTATGCTCCGCTGTAGGTGGCTCTCCCCTTTCCTTGGCGAGTTCCATTGCTACAGGAGGCCCCAACGGGGACCTATACTTCACAGACTATAGTCGAAAATTCAATATAAAGTATGTTCATGAAGTTTCATTTCAACCTACAAATTAAAAGAAATGGCTAAAACCCTGATAAATTATGCACCAAATGAATTTATTCGCTACTGGATTATCAGTGGCATAAAATTTTCAAAAAACAAGACAATAGAATGGAAACATGGAACTTCTTTGTTTCTTCTCTTTTACAACATTGCAGAACGCTGACAATTGCTATTTGCATGCAGAAACGTAATTACTTCACTGCGTCATACAGAAGATTCAACGGGACGGCTGATAAAATACGACGTGAAAACTAAGCAAACAAAGGTGTTGGCAGATAACCTGAAAGGCGCAGCTGGAGTTGTTCCCAGCAAAGATGGATCATTCTTGCTGGTTACAGAATTAATGGGAAAAAGAATTCAAAAGTATTGGCTAAAAGGTTCGAAAGAAAACACAGCAGAAATATTTAGGACATTGGACGGATTCCCAACGGGAATAAAGATCACTCCAGAAGGACAATTTTGGATAACAATAAACCAGATGAACGGAGATGAAAGAACCACTTCACCTATATGTATTAAAATGGATGAGAGTGGAAAAGATCTGAATGTTGTAGATTTGAGTAGTAAATACGCAGAACAGTTTGTAACTGCTGTCGAGGAGATAGCTGGGAAACTGTATGTGGGATCATTCACAACACCCTTTATAGGTGTGTATTCGCTGTAGGAAGCAACCAAGCTTATATAATAACGAATGGCTGCAAAATCATAAGCCGTCTTCTTAAATAATTTTATGTAAGATGTTTCACAACGAGAAATAATGAGAAAATTTAAGTTAATGTGCCTCGGATAACAGATACTTTCCTACAGTGTTCAAGGCCTAAAGTACTGCAATCAAATAAAAGTAGTTACAAGCTCTCATACCATATGACCAATATTAAAAGGGTGCGTCTTCGTTCCGCGGTGTTTGAAGCTGTTCAAAGAGTACAAGGATGGAGGGTGAATTACGATAAGAAAATAAAAAAAAAAATCAGCTAGACACTTGTTTATTATAAACTCAAATAAGGGTGAAGGCGCTCCGGACCGCCTCTTAATTCTCCTCCGTAGAGTCTGACATTCTTCTTCAACTCTCTCTGATTCTGTTTCCATTTCTTCATTACAGCAACTGGATTCTCCATCACTATCACTTGTGCTACTCTACTTATCTTCACTCCCTTCTATTTCTGTTTCCAGTTGTTAATTACTCTTAACTCATTTCTCCAGCACTTTCACTTGAACTACTTCCTCTTTTCCAATGCTGTCTAATGTAATCGTTCAGATCCGGAACGAATATTTTTCCTTGATGCCACTCAGAAAAAACAGATACTATTCCTGTGCTTGTTCTCAAGGAAGTGAAATTCTCTACCTGGGGACACCTATACAGAACCAAATCAATTAATTTAGGCATACTGAAAGCATCGATTGCAGTGCTACTAAAACTCTTGAGGTTCGGTAGATGCTTAAGATGAAGCTGTGATAGTTGAGGGACTGTGATAATCTTCTTATCTGCGTCAAAATTTTCATCATCCCTTACATTCTCAACAATGCTTTCCAACAATCTGCAATCCTGTACTTTCAATATTTCAAGTTGTTGGAGATTTTTGAAGTCAGAGCACGTGAAAACACTTTTGAGGTTTGGCATATCTTTAAGAGAAACTGATTTCAGCTGACAGAGTGTAATAGGCTTCTTATACATGTCAGCAGGTCCATCACCCCTTGCATCCTCCAAAATTTTTTTCAATAATGCACAGTTTGATATTTCTAATTCCTTGAGTTGTCCTAGACTTCCAAAGGTACAGCATGTTAAAAGAGTAGAAAATCCACAGTTATTAACTTTCATCCTCTTTAAAGCCGGCATATGACACTCATAGTTTGCACTGGGGATGAAACTTTTAAGATTTGGCAGATTTTCAAGAGTGAGTGATTTGAGCTGAAAGAGCGTAATAGTCTCCTTATCCACGCCAGATGGTTTATCATTCTTTACGTCCTTCACAATTTGTTCCAATAAAGCACAGCTTGATATTTCTAAATCTTGAAGTTGTTGTAGACTTCTCAACACTGAGAATGCAAACAGAGTAGTGCATCCAGAGTGATAAACTTTAAGAACCTTCAATCTTTGGAAGCATGGCGTTTTTAGCTCATGCCACCAACAGTGTCTTAATGTCAACTTTTCCAGATTATACAGTCGAAGTAACCATTTATCTGGAAGTTTTATCAGGTAATTACAACTTATATTTAGGCTATTTAGCTGGCAAGTGAAATCATCTTTGCCCAGCTCCATCATTTCCAGATCAGTTTTCCCACTACTGAGTTCAAATTGCACCAAGTTTGGGAATTCAACCTACAAAAATAGTACCGTTTATTATGTCAACTTGAGTCTCAGAAAGTTCCTTAATCACACTAGTGTAACAAAACTAGCACCACTAATTCGGAAACATCTTATGAAAACAATCTTAGAAATTAATCATCTACTCAGGACACATAATGTCTACTTAAATATAGTTTGTAATTCTAATAGATATCTAACTGAATATTAAAAGGTTTATTAATATTAAAATTCATACTATATTAGATAACTAATGTATATGCACTATTCACCGCCCGGGGTGCCCAATTACAGACCGATTAATCGGCTACCCGACCAGATCAAAACCTTTAATGTTACATCTTAAAAATATTTATAAATCAATATTAAATAACTGAGTTAAAAATATCTTTAGTATAATTAAAACACTGTAGATAAATAGAGAGATACCTTGTTGAAGTAGGTATTAGCTTTCCCACTTGGGTAACACCATAGGCTTGTTAAACTTGGCAAATCATGTAGCTGTACATACATCAGCTGAGGGAACACGATGCCGTCAGTGATATTGTGTTCACCTCCCCCTATTATCTCTCTCATGACCTCGCACCTGCTTATAGACATTTTCTTAAGGTGAGTAAGATCTCTGGCTACAGAAGGAAGGAACACATTTTCTAAGCTGTTGCATTTCCGTATATCTAGTTTTGTGAGATTGGGGTACAAAGTCATTGCTCCAGAATGGGCCCTTAAGTTCAACCCTGTCTTTGTTAAAGAAGGCAACTCTATTAGCTCAATAGCACTGAAAGCTACAAGTGGATATGCAGCAGCTGTGTTGCTACCATAGGTGTCAACTTCAGACATCAGTGTATTACATCCAGATACTCTCAACTTTTTCAGATTCTGTAGCCTATGTAACATGGCAAGTGGGATAACACTTTCCAGTTTATTACACCTGCTTACGTCGAGGCTCTTTAATTTGGAGAAGGAGGATGATACATTGTCACTACAAAATTGCTTTTCCCAAATATCGCTTGTATCACTCAAACTCTGTATATGTAATTTTTCCAAGGAAGAGAACGCTACCTGCGAATGCCAAATTTATTACACTTAACTCAATAGTTTAAACAGAAATGCCTCATTTCACCTTCGTAATTTGGCATACATAGTTATTGTTTTCAGTAATGTAAACTACAATATCATTTGGCTTTAAGCTTCTATTGTTTTCACTTTATGTCATAAACTGTAACCAAAGGCTTTATTTCATGTCTTTTATATTCTCCTACCATTATCATTTTCTATTGTTTGGGAACCCTTCTTTATCCACACCTGCACAAGTTTTAAATTTTTACACACTAGGAGTCGAACTTTTGACCTCCTGTAAGGGACAAGAGCTCAACCACTGCACCAACCCTTTATTGGTTGGATCAGATATTGTTTTCAAAAAGTTAAAAGAATTAAGTAATAAAGTATAGAATAGCTTACCTTTTCATCAAATAGAGGTTGAAATTGAATAGAGGGGATCATGGCATCATCAAATAGACGTTGAAACTGATCAATAGAGGGGATCATGGCACCGTTTTTCGTTATTGATGTTAAACTTGAGTCCATATCGTTCTTTTTCCTACAGAAGCTTTTGAGTCTAGGTATAAGTAACAGTGTCAATGATTTTAATTTGGAGAAGTTTATGATATCTCCATCACTTGTGCATTCATTCATTACGATTGCTTCCATCACTGGGCAATTTTCTATGCGGAGCTGTTGCAATTGAATGAGACATTTCGCAACACAGTTGCAGAAGAGGTATTTCATTGCATGGCATCCTATAATATCTAAAATGGTTAGTTTAGAGAAAGATGTCCGCGGCTGAAGACTAGGCCCAACCTCATCATGTGATATATTTGCTATACAACCCATGGTTATACATTCTTTAATATACATGTATCTCAAGTCTGCAAATGCTTCTCTGTTGCTGTTGGAAATGCTACTGACTTTATCGTGGGTGAGCCACAACATTAATTGTTCAGCCCGTTCCATCAGACTTTCGAAACCTTCTAACTGCAGTAAAAAATTAGGATAAAACCTAATATGTTTCTTTTCTGGATGACCGGACAAACTAATCAATCTTGTTGATGTACCTGACGGAAATCCGTGCTGAGGTCGTATACCCACTCTTATGTCATACTTAAGTAGATTAGAAAATACATTTGTATGCTGAAAAGCCTCAGAATTCCTGAAAAAATTCTGTAAACTTGTCAGACGAGTCAATTTACTAGTCTCTTCCAGTATGCTCGATGTTAGTTGTATCAAAGGCATTCCAACGTTATCCACTCTATTCATTGTAGGATTCAAAATTTCGAATCCATATGGTATATGCAGTTCTTCCACACTGGATAGACGAGATATGGTATCCGGCACAAATTTCACCTTTTCAACAGTACCTGCAAAGATTTCTAGTTTTCGAAGATATTTTAGGTTTGGTAAATCTAGTGGACATGGGATACCACAATTCCAAATGCAAAGAGTTTCTAAATTCCTGGGTAAAAAGCTAACATCTGTCATTGTAATGTTACAATGATCCAAGACAAGCGTCCGGAGTTTAGCCAAGGGTTGAAGAGAGAACTGTTGCTCCCAAGAAAAATTCACTAGCATTAAGAGTCTGAGATTCATAAACATACTCCCCAGGTCCCACGCCTGAATTTCAACAAGACAGCAAAACATTTATTTCAACCGTAAATAACGTCAAATTATGAACAAAATATAGTATGTAATAGTGAAACAGAGGGACATAAACGAAGAGTATCGACTGTCTGCATAAACTTTATTTGCTTCTCACTGTCTCCTTGATTATATTTAAAAGTGGAAAATATTTAGGAAAGTTATACGAGTACATAATACATTTCAATGAATTTTTTGATCAGGTATTAGAATTATAAAAATATCCCTCGTACATTTACATTATAAATTTTTTGTATTCACCTAAATTATATGAATATGTACTTAGGAGTATTAATCCCTATTTAAAAATGATTGATTTCACGTCCAACTCAACCTGTCTAATTATTATTTAGATCATTAATAACATAGAAAATTACTATTTTTTTTTTGTGAAAATACAAGTTAATTACTAGTTAAAAATTGATCTCAAATGCAGCAACACATTAAAATTTTTAAAAAGTTTACTCTGGCGAAAAATCAATGAACGTCTCTTTTCGTTGGTGGAATTTGTTTAGGATATCAATCAATGGATGTGGGATTTTGGAGTGGTATGATCCAGACTTGCATGGGGGAGCTAGAGATGTTATAACTTATAACTGATATGAACCATAAAAGAATTTATTTGGAGGATAAGTTGAAGCTTATGAAAAAAAGCTTTGTGTAGAAGTTGAAAGGAAGAAGATACTGAAGGTTCAGAATAAGAGGCTAGTCACTGTGTTAAAAATTGGTGGCCTTATTCATGTCAATTATCATGTTAATGGCTACCTCCTCCTTCCCACTTTATGTGATTTTTAACCTTTTCACGTAATTTCACGAGTTTGGATGAGATATTTGTAAAATAATATTTATCAATTTTTTTTTATTTTATATAAAAATATAAAATTTCGGAACACACCAAAATACGTGAAAAAAAATTAAAAGATCACATAAAATGCGAGGAGGGAATATATTTTTGGGAGGCATGAGGAAACTGCAACTAGTTGGCTCGCTAGTGGCTCTATCCCCACGTTAACCAAGTTGATGTCTTTTTCAGTAGTACTTGTATTAGATGCTTTTAAGTTCTGATATTAGATGTTGAGGTTAGAAATCGAAACAACCAGTATCATTTGAAGGGTTTACTTAAAAGTGTGTCCATTATGCATTCTAACAACAATTTTTTTTTTAAAATTAAATTATTTTTATTAGTGAGATTTGTTGCATTAATTTATTATCGGACCACCTCATATCAATGTATTACTCCCAACATGTCTCTCTTGGGAAAAAAAAGACATATTAAGGAAATGATTGGTTGAATAACATTTTCAACTAAATACTCTCATTTAATACATTGGAAAGTGAGAATATAATATATAATTTTAGAAAGTCAAATCTTGAAAAGTGATAACATAGTATAGTTTTAGAAAGTCAAATCCTTGGAAATTATGACAAATATAAGAATAATTTTGAAAAGTTATTCTTAAATTTGTACTGAATGAAGAGAGACAAGTAAATTAAGACCATCTTTTTTTTTCAAAAGGACATGTATATTGGACGGAGGGAGTACTACCTGACCTTTTGACTCGATGCAAGCCATTATCACATTATCGATTATCGATACTAGTAATTTAACAATAATTTAGCATACTACTAGGAACATGATTTACGTAAATAACATAAACATTATTCATACCTGAAACATATCTTTTGACTCTGATCTTAGAGACAAGGTATGCATGTCTGGACAGACCAGATCATCGGGAAATTGGAAATCATTACTTGCCAGATCCAAATGCAATAATCTTTTAGTACCATAATCAGCATAATTGTCCGGCAACCGCCTGCCGCCACACCTTGCAAATAAAAATTGATACTCTTTGACACCTATGGATCTTGCTACGTCCCTGATGACGTCATGCATTTTGAAATCTCCGTTGTCCCTGAATTTGTAATGTCTATCATTTTTACATTCAAGCAACAACGAGGATGACTTCAGAATATCAACCATTGCTAGCAGGCTTCCACCGTGCACAAGCTGCGAGCCTGTTGCTAATATGATCAGGGTATTGATAGAAATATCAGCATCTTCAGGAAATAGAGAACATAATAAAAGACACAGTTTTGCTTCTTCCTTTAAGTTATCAAAACTCAATTTCAAACAATTATATTCATCTTGACCGATTCCTGGAACGCTTTCAATTTTGTAATTCTTAATCTTATAAAGTGCATCTTTCCATATATGGTAAGTCGAGAATCGCAGTGCTTTACCTACTGCACAAATAAGGAGCGGTAAACCCGCACATTTACGACAAACTTCATGCACCAGGGTTTCATCCTGCAGAGACTCAATTTGATCAGCACCCACAGTGTTCTTGAACAGATCCAATGCTTCATTGTATTTCAGGGTTGTAATCTCAATAGGATGTTTGCACTTGTTACTCAAGCATATATCTCTCTTTCGAGATGTCAACAGGATCTTAGAACCCTCGAAACTACTGTTATCACCAAATGAAGTTCCAATAACATCTTCCAATGGAATCTCCCTCCATACATCGTCTAATATGATCAGGGTCTTGCCCCCATTTATTAAACTAGTTTTAAGCTGAGAAGCTCTACGTACCACGTTATCTTGTGATTCAAAATTGCAATTTAGATACCCTGCAATCTGATTTTGCAATTTTACAACATCCAACTTTTCACTGCTCACATTTGCTCGCGTGACCTTTTTAAAGATTCCCTTCTTCATGGCGTCTCGCCATAATTGTTCCATTATTCTAGTTTTACCAACTCCTGGCATTCCATAGATGCCAATAATTAGAGGACTACCTTCTTTAACTAGCTGTTCCCAGAGCTTCCCATAAGCATCTTTTCTGGATTGGAAATTTTCAAATTTAGTATTAGTGTTTGGCAAATTTTCAATAGGAGGAAGATGAGCAATTTCTTTATCCAAAAGCTTCATTCCGGTGCCGCTTAGTTCAGTTACTGTCTTGGCCTTACGTACTGCTTCCCTGCCCAATCGAAAACGGGAGACGGGATTAGGAACTGGCAGACACCGGATGCACCTCCAAGAAGATCTGCTTTTGATTGTTTCAGAAAACTCTTCCGCACTCTTACGGAATTCTTCCATGTCCGTCTGCCACTTAAGTACATCAGCATAGATTATTTTGCCATCAGCTTTTGCTGCAGCAACTTTGTTGGACATCCTCACCTCCTCAGTGTTAGCTTTCTCAATTTCGGAATCGAGGATTTCAACAAGAGCCTTGTAACAAAACATATACTTCAGTCCACGAAATAGTGCTTCAACCATGGCATCGGATAATCTATCCACAATTTTTCCCACACATGGAATGTCAAATAGAGTACCAACCATGATTATGTAGTTTGCTCTTCAACTTCTTTTTCCTATTTTTGTTGTATTTGCAGAATAAAAACAAAGATTAAGATCGAATTGCCAAAATGGGTATGGAATATATAAATAACAAGAGAGAAGGGGAAAAAAAAAGTTGAGCAAGAAATAGAATTACTGTTAAACATAAAATAGCAAAATGATATTGTTGAGCAAGTTTGTAAAATGATATTGTTAGAGCAAGTGTCAGAGATGCATTATATGATATCCTAATATTAAAAAGATAGCTAACAATGTCATAAATAGGGCTGTAAACGAACCGAGCTGTTCGCGAACAAGCTCGGCTCGGCTCGTTAAGGGCTCGGCTCGGCTCGGCTCGTTAAGGGCTCGAGCTCGAGCTCGAACACAGAAATTTGTTCGTTA
>PHNY01051327.1:0-15528 GCA_003724115.2 Anethum foeniculum
AATATAGTTTACACTGTATATACATACAAAGATAATGTGTCTATAATCTTCTTCTTCAATCTACTATTCTTGATCTCTAATGGCTCCTGATTGAGCTATATTCGATACTAAATCTTGTCAGAGGGAGTATTACTTTTAGTTAGTGCAAAGATAAAGTGTAATATCAAATGTAGCAGAAGTCAACAACACAGAAGAATTTGTGTCGCAAATAAAAAAAAAAAAAAGAAAAAGACTTGACAACAATCTCCTTGTAATTCAAATCATATATAAGCCCCAGTTAACAAAATGGAAGAGCTTTACATTCTGATTACCTGTTTCTGTAGGTGAGACTGCGGTGAGAAACAAATGACTCGGGCATCAGACAAAGCACTTGAGGGTTCACCCTTTTTGGAGAGACAGCCATTGATGGAAAGATTGATCTTTGTACTGTTAGTCTATTACCATCAATATTTTTATTTTTTCTGAAACCTATTGGCTATTACCATCAATAATTTACTGGATGATTAATGGAGTAATAATTGATTTATTATATTATAATTAATAATACAATAAATAAATTATTAAAAGTTACATTTTTTAAATATTTTATGTATTTAAAATATAACAATAAATAAAATATAATTCATAATCAAATCTATATATAGTAAAGCATTTCCAATGCTGTTGGTTAAAACTGTTAGCTAAAATAATGCAAAATAATGATTATGTAAAATTTCCTGAACCTGTAAGAATTTATCGTTCAAACAAATTGGCTGGTTGGTTATATTCTAAAAATAGTATGCTATTAACAAATAATGTGTAATTTTCTTACAGGTATGTAGTTTAACCAATTTAGCCAACATCATAGACTTGAATAAAATTTTAGCTAACAGTAATGTCTCATTCAAATGCAATTATTTTTTACATAATCTCTATAATTATATATATGGTCACCTAGATTTTTAGCTAAGGGTTTCTCTCATTGGAGATGTTCTATAGTGAAATATGCTGGACAACTCATTTCCCCTCCAACATTTCCCTCCTCTCTCTTCCAACTTTAATACTCCCTAAGTCCCGTTTATATTGGTCACATTTCCTTTTTGGTCTGTCCCAAAAGTATTGGCCACATTTCCTTATTAAAACAAAAAACATGTTAAATATGTTAAGTTTTTCTAAATATGTTAACAGTTGAGGTTAATTTTGTTAATTTTTAACTGATTGTTAAATATATATTTTTTGATTGGTGGTTAATATTAGTGGGACGGAGGGAGTAAATTATTATTACTTCTATTTTCTTCCTTTCCCGCATTTCTTTATCTCTGCATATTACCACTTCATTTAATTATTATCTTCTTCTTCTGCTTTCTCTTATCTCATCATTCATTTGTACTTATTTTTTTCTTCATTTTTCTCCTCCCACTTTATATTTAAATCTTATTTTCTCTCACTTTCTTTTCCAATATCTATTTATCTATCTCTCTCTCTCTTTCTTTCTATACTAAAGTGAAATTCTCGTGAACACATTTTCCCTCCAAGATTTCCCTCATCTCTTTTCTCCTACTTTTATAAATTATTATTTCTTTTTTTTCCCTTTCCCACATTTCTTTCTCTCTAAATATTGCCATTTCATTTAATTATTATCTTCTTATTTTCTCTCCCCTCTCGTGATTCACTTAAACTTAACTTTTCCTCATTTTTCTCCTCTCACTTTATATTTAAATTTTATTATTTTATTTCCTTATTTTCTCTCACTTTCTTTTCCAATATCACTCTTATTTTCTTTTCTTTCCTCTTATATTACTAAATAATTTTATCTCATGTTGTTCAATATTTTCACTCTCAAATATATACTTATTATACGAAATTCAAATTTCTCTCATATTTATCCTTCCATTCCTTTTAACTACTATTTTTCTTTCTCACTCTCACCTAAAGTTTAAGTAGAGATGACAATCGGGTCGGATCGGGTCGGGTATGGCAGAATCCATATCCAAACCCGAAAATTTTATCCATACCCGAACCAGACCCGAACCCGAAAAATACCCGAAAATGAATACCCGAACCCGATATATGTTCTAAAAGTTATACAATAATATATATATTATTTCTAACATATAATATATAACATAATATATATGTTCTAAAAGTTATACAATAATATGTATATTGCATCTAACATATAATATATAACATAATATATATGTTCTAATAGTTATACAATAATATGTATATTGTATCTAACATATAATATATATGTATCTATATAATGTATTATAATATATATATATATATTCGGGTTTTTTTTCGGATTTCGGATTTCGGATCGGGTTTCGGATCGGTATACCTAAAATCCAAATCCAAATTCAAAAATTTTCGGGTTTAAAAATTAAATCCATATCCAAATCCAAATCCAAAAAATCGGGTTCGGTAAATCCAAAATTTCGAGTTTCGGATCGGGTATCCGTCAGATCGGATTATTTTGCCATCCCTAAGTTTAAGGGGTCATTTGTCAAATCTGAACAAAATTTTTTGAATCATTTATATTTCGGAATGAATAAATCTTTTGGATAATTGGACGAAAGAAAATCTAGATGACTAAAAATCTGGATGATTATTAAGGATCTGAAGTGATTAACTTTTTATATTTCTCTCAATGAAATAAATTAGAAATAAGAAAATAATTTCTAATTTAACACAAAATTAATTTTAAAATATGGGTCAAATTAAATTTAGCAAATATTTAAATTTGTCAAATTCTTTTAATTAAAATATCTTGTACACAAGAAAAAAACTATTATTATGTTTAAATACATCACACAAAATTCATATAATTTTTAAATTTAGTTTCTTTTGTACAAATTTAAATATTATAATTATTATATATGAATATAAGTAATGGGATAATATGATGAAATTTTCTTGGCGGATATAACATTAGTTAAGTAATATATTTATTACTGTAAACAAATTGCAAATATTGTATGTAAGGAATAAAGACCCAAATCAACAAGTTAAAATTCTGTAATTAAAAATGTTATACATGAACTCATGAAACATGTCAAAAAAGAAAGCAGCAGGAAGTCAGGAGTCATTTCAGCCAGAAAATTTAGATGGACTCGTCCAAAAGGTGTCCGGCATCATCCAAGAGATAATAAATTTTAAAAAATAGTTTGAATAAGTGGATCTTTGTCGATATTGCTTAACAAACAATCTGAATAACTGGATCGTTCTATATTCAGAGAACAGTTCCCTAGTTAACAAACGAGGCCTTAACTTTTATCACACTCTCTAACTATTATTTTCCGCTTCTTACTCTCATTTAACTATATTACCATTTTCTTTTTCTTTATTTCTATAACTTTATATTTAATTTTTTATTTAATAATTTAATTCATTTTGTCCATCTACTTTTCCTCCTGTTATCTTTCTTATTTTCTTGTTCACTCATATATTATATTATTTAACTATTTTCTTTCTTGTTTTGACGTACTTATAGAATTCAAAATCAATTATTAGAATTTTTATCATCGTCACAATTATATTTTATATTAATTTAGATTTTAATAAATAAAAAAATTAATCATAATGAGAATAATAATATTCTATATTAATTTTAAATAGCATTAAGAGTGGCAGTTAAGTCCTTGTTTGGTATTGTTTTTACAGCTAGGAGCTGTAATTTTTTTGTTGAAAACAGTTAAAATATTATTTAGTAAATTTCAGAAGCAACTTTTGTGAAATGTGTTTTTCGGCTAAAAGCTGATTTTAGAGAAAGTATGCCCGGACAGAAAAGCTGCTTCTCAACTTGGCAGCTTCTCAACTTGGCAGGAAGACTGTTCCAAAATCAAACCCCAAAAATATTTTTTATACTATACCCCTGAACATGCATGTATGAAAAATATTTTCACAAAAATAATATAATTTTTTAAAAAAATACACTAATTTTACCAACAATTTTTTTAACAACACGTCAATTTTGATAATAATTCCTATAAAGCCTATATTCAATAAATCGTGCATACGCATGGATATTATCTAGTGGTATCCTCTATCTCCCAGTCCAGGTCTTTGACCGGAAACCTTTTGGGCTTTGGTTATTACTAGGGTCCTACTTTGTATACCATGGCAACTTCCCCAGGCATGTCCAAGGTGATTAAACTAGTAAACACGAAAGATAGGCTTGCAATGGATCAAATAAGAAAATTGTTGTGATTAAACTAGTCACGGAAGATAGGCTTGCAATGGATCTATTAAGACAATTGTTTGGAGCAAATAATTAAGCCAGGTAGTTTTGTTACACTGGTAGCAAATTTAAAGACACTGTTGACTTCCAATCTCCTAACATAATTGGAACCTGAGAAAATGCCGTAAATGACATAATTTGATGATAAAATGTTCAAAATGGCATAATCTAAAATAATGGTACAAAATAGCACTTCAAAACAGGAATTCGTGTAGCGTTTGAAAATTCAGTCTCAAACGCTACTTCGTGTAGCATTTGAACTCCTTTTCCTTGTCCAAAACGCTACTTAATGTAGCGACTTGGTTTTTATTTTTATTTTTTGTTTTTATTATTTTAAACTTCTTTGTCCAAAACTTTTAACTTGTAGTACATTAGAGTTTGGTGAACTATCAGCTTTTTAATCCAGTAAAGTGAACAATGGCATCAAACCTGGAGACAAGCACTGAGGGAAAGTGTTAAAGAATATTTTATGATGAAATAGACCAAATAATATAAACAAATCTTGGATTTGAAGGTATTAACTCAGGTGTTTGATGGTTGACGATATCATATATAGCCCTTGAACAAAACAGTGTATGAATGTTATTACTACATTGAAGAATATGTTCCATTTCTAGACATAAGCATGATAAAATTCCTTTCCTGTGGTAATAAGACAGATATGTAATTTTTCATTTTCTTCACCTACTCTCCTGTTCCTGCAGATGTGAAACAGATGACTTGCGTCTATCAAACAATGCACTTTCTGGTTCAGACATGTTACAGAGACAGAGAGTTATATCATGTCATTTTCCAAATGCTACTTCCAGGATTCCATCTTTATGACAGCAGCAGTGCTGTCATATTCTTTAATCACTGCAACTTCAGTTTTGTACATTAGATGAATATCAAGAATGCCTGTAGTTGTTTTAACCCAATCCTTTCGTCACCAATTCAGAATGAGAAAATTGATCTAGGTGCTATTACCATCAATGATTCATCTCATAGATATCAAAATTTGAAGCATTACAATGTACATGAAGCTTGTAGTTCCAGTTCCTCCCCATGGTCTTATCATCATAACATCATGTATTCATTTCAGTTCTCAAAATAATAATCTATCGATAAAGTTGCCAAAGAAGATAATTAATCTCCAACTCATCTCCATCAATCATCATTGATAGTTAGTATACATCTATATCAATAGCACCATCTATGTCGGGAGAATAAGTTTTCAGTACTTGAAACCGATTCTAAGGAACATGAACGTCAATCACATGTGTTTTTGCAAACATCTTCAATGATTTTGGTCTCTGTTTTATACAGTAGATGAATCCCCACAATTTTTACATGATTGGCTGCAACTTCAATTCTATGATCGTCATCTGTGATTGAGAATATTGATTTTGGCACTATTACCATCAGTAGTGATTCTGCAAAACCAGGAACATCATAGCAGTCACTCCATACAAAACCACTTTGTGCATTCCTAACAGAATAACTGAAGGATTTTGAATGATTATAATCCTCGGGTTCGCTCCGAAAACAAATAATAATGCCCATGAAATTTTGCGACTCATTTGGCAGCAGATTTGCATGCACCGTGGACGACTCTGTGTTACTTGCTTGACTTGTCCACTTATTTTGCAGCAAACTTGAGTGACTTGTTAACTTATTTTGTAGCAAATGTGCGTTCACTGTTGACTCTGACTCACTTGATCCAATTATCCAATATGGTGATTCAGTTATCCAATTACTCCAATCAGGCCACTGAGGGCAACTTCTCCAATTCAGAATTTCCGGAGTGTAGACACTAATTGCAATCCCACGTCCAAATTCTGAATACACCTGTTTAAAAAAAATTGATAAAAAGATATACGTCAACATGTTTAATATTTTTGAAAAGTATGCCAACAGTAATAGTTACTAATTAATAACCCGCGCCGCTGAGATTAAAAATATTATTAAATAGTGTTTGCATGAATTTATTAAATTAGTACTCGTAAATAAGTGAATCTGATTAAAAACAAGGTTAAATATTAAAGTGGTCACTCAACTAAGGCCAAATATCAATTTAATCATCAAACTTAACCGGTATCATTTAAATCACTAAAGTCAAACTAAATATCAAACATATATACCTCGTTTAAGAACTAAAAATTATTTTTATGAAGCTCTATTCATTTTTCTTGAATGCAATTACAAACAAATGAAAAGTATTGTATTTTAAATAATACAGTTAGATTTCTGAATATGTATCCACTGTTTATTTTTAATTTTGTAGTTATTTTTTTCGATTTCAATAAAAATAATTAGTATATAAATTTTATAAAATGTAGATACATTATCTTAAATACTAGAATTCATAAATTTTCATTTTATTGAGGTAACATTCAAGAAAAAGGTATGGAACTCCATAAAAATAACTTTAAATTCTCGAGTACATATTTTGAGGTGTTTGTGATATTTATTATAATTTTAGTGATTCAGATGACATTTGTTAAGATTAGTGACTAAAATAATATATGGTATTCACTTCAATGATCACATTGATATTTAACCCATTAAAAATATTATTAAATAGTGTTTGCATGAATTTATCAAAATAGTACTTGTAGATAATTGAATTGACAAGAGTGTATAATAATTAAATGTTATAGTTATAAGGAATCGAACCCGGTGAAATTAAAGAAGTTAAATTAAATAAATAAATCTTGTATAATTATGTTGGTGGAGGGAATCGAACCCGAGTCTAGAGTCAAATAGTCAAATTAATTAAAATGATAACCAAACTTTGATATTTTGGTACTTTGATTTCCATATAAAGGATGATTCTATTATTAATAAAGAGTATAAATTAAACAACTAATTTGTAATAATTTTTGATAAATAAAATTAAATAGTTCAAAGAAGGATAAAATTTATATAAAAGATATAGCTCATAATTTTAAAAAAAAATTAAATCAAACACTAATCATTTACTTAAGTTGGTTTATGTATATAAAAGATTGATGAGTGTAGGTATGTATATAAAAGATTGATAAGTTGAGCTGACCTGAAACAAACGTTTTGTGAGATGAGAGGTGCGACAACCTCCCAGTGCAAGCCTTCTAATAGAAGTGAGTTCCTCCAAGCCATGAATTGTCAAACTAGTAAAATTAAGTTTTTGTAAGGAAGGCAGTTTTTCCAAAACTTGAACCTCTGTCCAACCAAGCTCCAAACAGAGAATCTCTTCCAAACCACCAAGAAGTGTAAGGTCCAATGTCTCCAAGTGTTTCAAGTTGGATAGATTTGGTAATCTTTCCAGAGACTTGCAACCAAATGCATTTATATGTTTCAGATTACAAGGAAGTTCTGGAATGAAAGACAAATGCTCACAGTTCTCAAGATCAAGAGATTGTAGGTTTGACAGCTGACTTAAACCAGATGGCAGAACAGTGATACCACTGCAGGATAATTTCACTTCTTGCAATGATAACGCCATCTCGCTAGGTCCTATATCTGGAAGCTTTTTTATTAGAGTAGTATATCTTGCATCTAGCTCCCTCAACGTTGTAATCTTCCACAACTGATCTGGCAATATTCCTAATTTTTCACATCTCTTAATACTAAGAATTTCCAGGGATCTTAGGTTGCAAATGGTGTCCGGAAGACTTTCAAGCTCCGTGTTATTTCGTAGATCCAACTCAACAAGCTTAGTTAGACTTCCTATTGAATCTGGCAATTCTGAAACAGTTAGTTCCCTTAGAATAATCTCTTTTAGGGATTCAATGTTCCCAATTTCCAGAGGCAACGCTTTCACACAACTACACCTATTAATATTAAGAATTTCCAGTAATCTCAGGTTGCAAATGGTGTCCGGAAGAGTTTTAAGTTTCTTGTTATTACTTAGATCCAACTCAACAAGCTTAGTAAGATGTCCGATCGAATCAGGCAACACTGAAACAGCTAGGCTACCCGCACTGAGCTTTATTAGGGATTCAATGTTACCCAATTTTATAGGCAAAGCTTTCAAACTACTGCACTGAGAAATATTTAGAACTTTCAATGCTCTTAGGTTGCAGATGGTGTCCGGAAGACTTCTTAACCTCTCACAACCATGCAAGTATAAGGAATCAAGCTTCACCAAACTTCCAATTGACATGTGGATCTCCTCCAAGCTTATACAGTACCCCAGATTCAAAGTTTCAAGACAAGGTAACTTTGTGAAATTTGGAGTTGTAGTTAAATCTCTAGAACCCAACATGTTTACAAACTTTAAGTTTCCAAAAACATGTGAAACCTGTAAACATGAGTTCAATTGGAACAAATTAAACCATGCATTATTATATATATTGTAATTTGTGCAATAAACATCGGACTACCTACCATGTTTTGCTCCCACATTGCTATATCGCTACGAGGCAACTCAAGGATTTCAAGCTTTTGCGGGTAAAACTCAGAAGGTAAACACTTTAAAGGACAAAAGTCCCAGTGGAGCCACCTCAAATCTTTAAATATATGTTCAAAGCTTCCGGTGAGATTTAAGTCTTGAAGGTAAAGGAACCTTAATTTACTCATGCTTTTGAATGTGTCCGTAGTGAATGTTCCTCCATCATCAAGTGCATATTCTCTATTTCCATATATGATGCATTCAATTGCTTCCGTCCCCTAACATATATGTGAAGAAGAAGAGTTATTGACCATGTTTATATATAAATTCAAGTGTGAGAAAAAAGAGTTAGTGGTGGAGTTCCCTTAGCTTGTGTTTTCTCAACACATGATTTCATCTTATGAGCAATTTTATATACCTATATTTTATTTAAAAGGAAAGTCTTTTTTCATATAAAGTTATGATGTGATTAGATGAATCCTAAACTATTGTAGAATGTATATATATATATATATATGAGAGAGAGAGAGAGAGAGAGAGAGAGTTACGTTGTGATTCTTCAACACATCATATATGTCTTCCAATACCCACAATCTACTATGTTTTCCAGGCTCATCGGGAGAGTTGTTATAAGCGATTTCTTTTCCCACGTCCTGAAGCAGATCATGCATCCCCAGAAAATCATTACTGATTGTTAACAAACATTTTTTTCTTAACATATCAATAAGATGATTTGCGTAGGAATAATAACTTTCCATTATGTGAACCACTTTTTGTTTCTTACGTCCAATGAACAAACAAGCAATGTCAACGAAAATTTTCTTCAGCATTGGGTCCTCTGACTCTAATGCTTCAAAGCTTATTACAAGCCTTTCCCGAATAGTGCTATTAGGATTTCGCTGCAGTTTCTCAATGTAATATTTCCATCCTATTTCGGATTGTGTATACAAATGTGAGCCGAAAACCTCCAAAGCCAAGGGGAGACCACCAGCAAGACATAGTATGTCTTTAGACAATTTCTTTAAAGTGTCGTTTGGTTTACCATTTCCAAATGCATGTTTGGTTAATAGTGCTAGTGAGTCATCATCATCCAACGTATTTACCATGTATCGGTATCTGGTTTCTACTTCAGTTTTATCCAACATCTCTTCATCCCTTGTAGTTATAATGACTAGACTCCCAGAAGCAAATGGTCCAACCAATGACTGGAATTGTTTAAGGTCGTTTAAATCATCAATAACAACCACAACTTTTGTTGAACATATTCTAGCTTCTATCAACTTAATTCCTTGATCAACATTGTGAACCTCAACTTTCGTTGTGCTATTAAGAACATCGTTAATAAGTTGTTGTTGTAAAGGTACTAGGCCTTTTGCTGTCCCCGAAATCTCCCTAACGTTAGCGAGGAAGCAGCTGCCCTTATAGCTTCTTCCTCCCAAGAGTTCATTATAAAGAGCTTTGGCAAGTGTTGTTTTTCCCACACCACCCATACCATATATACCGAACTTAATGACACCATTTGTGTTACCGCTCAACAATGTGGTTATGGCTTTAACACGGGAACTTAATCCAACTGGATATTTGGTGACATATAAAGTCTTGGGATCAAATTTGAGTAGAAGCTCATCAACAATTTCATTGATAACATCAGCTTCAGACCTGAAATGCATTTCATTTTATCATGATACAGAGCATGGTAGATTGTTACATGACATGGCAATGCAGTGGAATTCATTTTAAAATGAACAGAGCTTGTTGATTCTATTTATTTGAATTACCTGTATACCGATACATGGTATCCTGAAAAGCTGGCAACTTCAGTTAATGCAAGTCGCCAATTGTTCACTTTCTCTATTTTAAAACGAACAAGATGCTTTTGAAAAGCTTCTCTGAAACTCCCAATTTGGTATCGCACAACTGCTGGATCAACGTTGTAAAACACTGGAATAACCAATCTCTGCATTGTCCTGCAACAATTGAGTATCTCTGCTAGTTCGTCAAGGCACCAACTTGAAGAAGCATAATTTTCCGAAAGGACAACAATGTAAGTCTTTGATTTCCTAATAGCATCTAGCAATGCAGTTGAGATTACATCGCCCCTGCGTAGTTCAGGATCATCTTTAAATGTTCGAATACCACTAGTATCTAGTTTATCGTACAAATGACTGGTAAACTTATTCCTAGTGTCTGAACCACGGAAACTCAAGAAAACATCCCAACAGGTTGAATATGAATCGGAAGAGGATGGAGCTTGAGAACTTGTTGAAGCTAGTGCATTTGAAACAGTAGATCTTGGAGCTTGAGAAACATTAGTAGAAGGCATTGAATCTGAAGGAGAAGAGGAGGGAGTTTGAGAAGTGGTTGAAGAAGACAATGATTCACACAACACATCCCACAACTGGGTTATACAAAGTAACAATCTTCGAAACATGTCGAAAAAGAGCAAATAAAGAGCTAGATTGCAGGGCCGGCGAGTGTTTAGTGTAAATACAAGGATAGCTTTTGGAATAGCCACTATTTCACCCTAATAGATCCACCAACTGAGATGATACACAGAATGAAAAGAATTACCAACAATTGTATAATGTCAAGTGGAGATTATTTTAAATACAATCACTGCAGTCTATGAAATAGTTAATACATGTATTCGCAGATATCGTAGCAGCATCTTGTTAATAAATTACTCCCTTCTTCCAACCATTTCTTTACAGTTTCCTTTTTCGGGATATCCCATCCAATTCTTTACATTTCAAAACTTACCCAAAATAGTTAATGGGTCCCACCACTTTCTCACTTTTACATTTCAAAACTTACCCAAAATAGTTAATGGGTCCCACCACTTTCTCACTTTTCTTTCCTTTTCACACTACTTTTTACTCCAATATCTCCCTTTTATACATTAAAAATCAATGTGTTCCCACTTCACCCACTTTTCTTTCTCTTTTTTCAGTCCCTTTCATTTTTATACACTTTCCTTTTTTGGATGTCTCATTCATTTCTATACATTTCAAAAGTTATCAAAAGTGGTAAAGATTTATAATATAAAAATCCAATTACATACACTACTTTCCCCCACTACACCCACTTTATATAGTATAAAATATTAACCGGTCCCACCACTTTACCCATTTTTCTTACTTTTTCTCCTTAAATTACACTTTTTCTTAACCTCCGTACCCAAATCAAATGTATATAAACTAATGGGACGGAGGGATTACTACTTTATACATATTTCTTAACCTCGGTGCCCAAATCATATGTAAACAAATGGCTGGGACGGAGGGAGTAAGTATCTTACATTATTTACTTGATAATATAAATGTAAGAGCCTAAAAAGGGGACTAAATAAGCATCTTTACTGAACATTTTAGTTAGACCGCATGTGCAACTTTCTCAAAGTACAAATACGCATGCCTCTTCTTGCTCCTTGTCTTTGGAATATTATGTAACTATCTTGACTTAATGTATGGCTACAAATATTCTCGAGTAAAAGAAGAAGTTAAAAACTTATCAGGACACAATTAGGAGTCATCATGACATATTGATAGATTTCAGGCTGTTTTGAAGTACTTGTTGTGTTACCGAAATTTTGACATCAGTTTTGCACCTCCAAAATTTATTTCTGGTTCCGTCCCTGCTGACCATATAAGTTCCTAAATCATGTGCTTCGTTGCTCTTACATCTATAGAAGAGTATCAGAAAACAAATGAAACCAAGAGAGCGAATAAAAAACATTTTTCAGTGGCTTAATTTTCATAATTTACGCACATACAGATTTTCTAGACCTGTCCCTTGGTGTCTAGTACCTGTATAAAATGTTTATGCTGAAGCAGTTTCTTTTAATTTGCAGTTGCAATAAATGAAATAGAAGCTCTGTTTGAGCAGCTCCATAATTGATGATGGCCTTATTCACAAGGTATCGTAATAAATTTCAGTAATTTAATTCCTAAGTGTACACCGTAAATGTGGATTCTGCAGTTGCAGCTATAATATATGGATAATAATTATATTAAGATAATTTGTAAACTTTTAGCTTTGGACATGTACTAACCTGTGTCTTTTGATTGGCAGGAGCGTATATGTCTCATTTTATTTTCCTTAGAAACTCTAAAGATTAACATGGTTAGGCACTATGAACTAGAAAAAATAGTTGGAAATCACAAACTTTATATTGTGAACAACGAATTTTGACATGTGCAACACAAGGCTTCAGAACGTCACCTCGATATCCCACTTCATCAGTTCTACTTAGAACTAATTGAATGTCAAAGGGAGGTATAGAGGTTGCGCAGTGGATACAATGCAGAAGTATGTAATTGAATTCCACTCGAGATCTAAAATTGCGAGTTTGAGATGAGATTAGTTGTTGCATCCTTACCCAGTTTCAGTATGAATTGCTAAAAAGTATTAATTACCTTCTGCATTTTCTGCGTAAAAGGTATTTGTATTTTCTATTAGAATGATAAAATTAATGGCCTAGTGTTGTACCAATACCATAGATTTCAGAGCTTTTATATCTACAATCACCAAGCTGTGCACTTCAAGTTATATATTTCTATGCAAGTACCAAAGATGATTGCAAGACTACACGTAAAGTATTTTAGTGATAAGTTATGGCCATAAATTAGGTTCATAACTTATCTACACCTAAATTTAACACAGATGTTCTGTTGAACAGCTTAACGGAACTGCTGATTGACAAGCAGCAACTATTAAGAAAAAATATAGTAATAATCAAACAACAACAAATATGTATTGCAAGTACAGAAAGAGGAAAACTAAACTACATTACCATTTCTGCTCCACCTGAGAAGACAAATTCAGCACCAGCAGAAGCATAATATACAAAATAAACCATATCTTCAACAGAGCCAGAATGCCAGAGATATGCCGGCACTTAAGTAGCTCAAGATGCATTGCTGATATATGTTAACAAGAAACATTATCTTAATGGTCCGTTCAGAGAAAATGAATTCATAATTCAAAACAACAAAATTACGAGCACAAAAATGGTAACTAAATTAATCAACACTAAATTCAAATCATGTTGGAAGCTACTCCTATGTATGAATTAGTTGATAAATTGGGGACGGACAAAATTAATAATTAAACTATATATTATTGCTAGTTTTGAGGACACCTAAAATTAGTAATTGGTTGGATGAACATTTATGTTTCTTATTAATTTATTATGTGATGATTATTAGGATTTTATATAATTATTTTTGCAAGTTATTTGGTAATAGGAAACTACTACACGTAGTTTACAAGAAGATTCCTCCTAGTTTCTGATATACAAAAATTATAGTAAAAAAGCTAAAAGGAGCATTAATTTCTTCTTGAATGAGTTGAAAAGGGGTCATTGTGGTGGATTGAGAGTAATCAATAGAATTGAATGATTATAAGATCGTGTTATAGACAAAGAAGTTAATCAGTAACCAAAACAGGGAAACAGGGGAAGCCATTGATGTAACATTTCAGCCAGAGAGGCTGAAAATTTTAATTGGTGTATTGGTGGCTGAATGTATATTTTAAGTAATGAAACTCTGGAAATCCTTAGTCAAGTGAAAATAAGTAAAAGGAAATAATCTTACTGGATAAGATTAAATTACAACTTTGTAGTTGTTCGTCCAACTTATAAGTCAGTCAACTTCTTTTATAGGCGGGGAAGTTTAAAAAAGAACAAGTGAAAGAGCAGTCCAGTCTACTCCCTGGTCCGTCCCGGGATCTTATCATTTTAATCTCAAGTATTCTATCTAAATTTGCAAGACTTAACTCAGCGTATACCTCTCTATCCTTTCTCCTCCCATGTGTAAGAGGTTGTGGGTCCGAACTTCGAACCATGGCGGAAGTGTGAGAATTAAAATTTCGATAATTTGCCATAACAAATTTTTTTTTTTTTTTCTAAATCATAATATGATATATACGTAGCTAGTTGTTCCCAGAGAAAAGAAAAATATGAGAAATAACAAGTACTAAAAAAATGTATAAACTGTTAGTTTCCCATGGTAACTAGCTTGAACCTAGAAAATAATTCTAGTGTTTTTCCGGTTTACATAACGTATTCATGATATGTAATCCATGCTTTATTTTTTTACTCAAAATAGAGAGAAAAGATGAACTAACCACGTGAAAGAAAAAGTTTGAGCCAATATTACTAGCAAGTTCTCCAACGACCAAGAGCAGCCTTTCATATTTCAAATCCTCATTACTAATAACTGGGAAACTATATAACTACCGTCTACCTATATACCACGTTCCTCCAGTACCCAAAATACTTTGCTACGCAAAACAATTGATTCTGGCTTATATTATGATCAAGAATAAGACTAATGTATGGACACGATTCCTTTTGTTAGGGAAATAAAACAAGAACATATTCTTGATAGGATATAAATAATCCTAGTTGTTTTGGGCCAGGGTTAAATTCAGTTCAGCACTGTTTTTAGCCCCGGTTCATTTGGGTCCATTTTAGCCCCGATTCATTTGGACCCAGTCTAGAGAGCAATCATGACTAGAATGACACAGGACAGGTGGAGCACGAGTCATGGCTGGGGACCACTGGTGATGGTGACAGCTAATGATTGCCAATGATCAGCACAATAAAAAAACACGGCAGAACCTTCATAACACACCTCCCACAATTTTCACCTGGACACGTGTAAAGCATCCGTAAGCGTCAGGCGTCCTCCTCACCAGGTAATGTATGGCTAGGATCACAGGTACATTTCTCAAAACCCTAACCCTGGACCTATATATAGTCCTAGGATAAAGGGTTAAGGGGTTGGTCATTTTTTACTCATCACTATGTTATACACACACACTCACCCTCCATTAGATCTCTCTCATTCCTAGTCTTTTACCTTCCAAAAACCATCTCTTATTCTCACACCGGAGGCGCCGCGGGGCTCAAACCCCCCTCCGGTGTTGTTTTGCAGACACCCACCAGCAGCTA
>PHNY01051410.1:6910-20537 GCA_003724115.2 Anethum foeniculum
TATTTTTATAAACAACTTCCGTGTTCTGTATAGCGTCACACATCACTTGGCCACCGTTGTCTGATATGCGTATCAGACGGCATCTCAATACTCAACGGAAAATCTAGCTATCAGACAACGGGTAAAAACACTTGTCTGAGCCAGTTTTCCTTGTAGTGATAGATAGGAAAAGCACTAGTGGAAGCTGCCAATTTCTTGGAGGCAGATTAATTTCTTGGTTTAGCAAGAAATAGAAATCAATTTCTACTTCCACTGCAGAAGCTAAATACATTGCTGCAGGAAGCTATTGTGCTCAGATTCTTTGGATGAAGAATCATTTGCTGGATTATGGGTTAGAATATTCTAAAATTCCTATATATTATGATAATCAAAGTGTTATTGCAATGATAGGAAATCTAGTTCAACACTCAACAACAAAGCACATTAGTATCAGATATCATTTTAATAGAGAACTTGTAATGGAAGGAACAATGGAATTGCACTTTGTGCCTATAGACCAACAATTAGCAGATATATTCACCAAACGATTAAGTGAAACTACATGTACAAGATTGGTGAATGAACTCGAAATGATAACTGGTCATTTCTCAAATACTGAAGAATAGCTGCAAAGGTCTAAGGTAACACTAACTCAGAATTTGTATCTTTTCTTAAGTATTTATGAAATTGTGTTAAATACTGATACCATGTTCATTAGAAACTATTTACTAAACTCTGCAGTTTTTTTATATCAGTGTTTGTAAATACTGATATGAGTTAACGATCAAATACTGATGGTCATTAGACTTTATTTTAATTCAGTATCTGAATTTATTTATCCTTTTAAAGATGAATAAGGTAATGATTTGTAGTTGGACAGCTCATTAAACGTGTTAGATTGATTTTTGCATAAACGATTCATATGTTATGTGAAGAAATGGGTAATTAGTTTGTTTAACTGTGCACGTTTAACAATTACCTAGTTATCAACTCCACTAATTATGCTACAGCCGCTTATATGCTGACAGCTGTCCAATCCCATGTGCCCATGTTTAGTAAAGGTAAGAGAGAGGTAAATAAAAGTGATTTTCAAATTTTATTCATATTCACTTTTACAAAAACTGTCTCTATTTTCTCTATTCTCTCTCTTTCCCCTTGTTCGAAATCTCTAAACTCTGAAACCCTAGATCTCAAATTTCTTCAATTCAATAAAATCAATGGCAACCATAGCGTTTACTTTCAATGGAGCAGAGTTTGTAACAAATAATTACATAACCATACTCGATAATGATGGAATCAATTGCGATTTTCGTCTAATTCAAGACTTTCTTCGATCGAGTGAAGTGGGTTTTGCACTCACAAATCCACCAGTAATATCTAGAAGGCAGGTTCTCGAGTTTTGGAGATCTGCAAATTTTGATGATTGTGGTGAGAATGGGACACCAAGTATTATCTTCTCCCATGGGGATAACCAAGCAGTTGTTACTCCTACAACTGTTTGAGCAGCTCTTCAACTTCCAAACCATGATGGGTACACCATATTCATTGGTGATCCAGTCATTAAAGGTCTCTTCACTCTTACAGGCTATGTAGGGTCCTTGGAGAAGCTAGGTCAACTGAAAAGGCCTAGACTAAGGAAAGAATGTAATTTCTACTTTGACTGCATAACCAGGGCTTTCTCCAACAAGTGCACTAACTTTGATGCACTGCCCCAGATGTCTCAGCAGATAGGGTATTCTCTTTTCTATGACACTCACTATGATTTTGGAACTGTTTTGTTAAAATTCATAGGTGATAGGCTATCTGCTGATCCAAATACTGTATATTATGCTAGGTTCTATCAGCTTTTATTTTCTTACTATTTTTTTAATGTAGAAATAGATACAGCTGATAGAATAGACTGTTTTAAACTGAATAAAAGGTCTTTTAAATACCTTATCAGCAGGGATGGAAATAAGGCCTCAATGCCTCAGTTTAGATTCCCTGCATAGGTCAGGCAAGTGCTAGTTGCAACTATTCCTACTGTGTATGGTCTACAGAATTTGCAAGTAGCGAAGCTGCAGGAAGCCACAGGGCAAACCCCTGCAGCTAACCAAAGCTCCACAACCCAAACAGACTAAACAGAACACACCTCAGGTGCCTCCCAAAAGGCATCGGTTGTAAAACAAAAGAAGTCTGCAAAGTCTGATGCTTCCAAGCAAACATGACTAAGAACTTCTCACCCAACCCTAAACACTGATAGAGCTAAGGGGGTATAAAATGGAAGACAGGCTTCTCAGCCTAAAAGGAAGTTGATGGATGAGGCCACAGACTCTGATGATGAGGACAATGCTCCTCTTTCATCATTATTCAAGAACTTAAAGTCTGATGGACCAGCAATAGTAGCAGCTGAAGGAAATGATGGTCAAGGTTCAACCCAAGGGCCAGTTATAAAAAGGAAAAGACTGGTCAAAATAGCTGATATAGAGTAGCAAAAGGCTGAAACTCCAAACTCTGACTGATCTCCAGCTGAGAAGAGGTGCAAAACAAGAAGCACTATGGAGGAGATTGAGAAGGCAAGGGCCAGAAGAGTTTTCAAGCCACATCACTCTCAGTAGGGATTAGGCCCACAAGAACCCGCATCTCAATGTGATACAGCAGCCAACATTGATCCAATCCCACAAGAACCTTTAGCTCAAAGGGTTGAAGAAGACACCACTACATCTGCTGATAAGGGAAACTCAAATCCTGAAGCTGAATTCCGGGCAACAAAACTCAAGCCAAGATCAAAGAAGGTTGCTGGAGTTAAGCTATCTGATATTCCCGAATTATTTCAGTCTTCAGATGAGGAAGGAGAGCCACAAGAAACTATGTCTAAAAGGGATATAGCACTCTCAGGACTTCCTGTCCCACAAGAACCTTCATCAGCAAATGATGAAGCAGACAACAGACAAGAATCAACACTGGTATTAGATCCATCAGGGATTGTACATCCTATTGTGAAAGGAGCTGCTAAAGTCACTACCTCTGAAGCTCTTGCAGTTGATCCAGTATCAGTGGTTGCAGATGAAGCTGTTCAACCTGAAATTGCTCAAGGTATAAACTCTGATCTCTTATCAGCATTTACATATACTGATATAGTAGTATCAGATTTTATCTGTTTTTGTTTATATTCTCTTATATACTGATGGACGATCATGACGAGTCCACTGTGTGGATACCCCTGTTTATGTGACTACAGTTCACTCATCTTAGCCACCTCTTATTTATGTAGAACATAATTTTTTGAGCTTTTCTGTGAGTTGTGAGAAAAGATTAAGTGAAAAATAGAATTTTAAGAGAGGCAGGCTCCTGACCTGGAAAAAGGAGATGTAGATGAGAGATTGAGCTTAGTAGCTCAAGTGAGTAAACTCTGACTATTAAAAGTCATGAGATGAGAGAAGTGAGGAGTGGTGGGACCACTTTAAAAGAATATAGAGACTAAGTTTTACTTGTTTTCATATGCAGGTGCTCAGAGTGATTTTGCTACAGGCTCTGATGCTCAGATTGTTCAGGATCCACATCTAAACTCTGATACACTAAAGACAGATATTCTTGCAGGTATAACTACAGATACTTCTATACAGTTTAACTCGTTTTGTTTTCCTTATATGGTAATACAAGAGTATGTATTAATGGGAATCTCCATTAATACTACAGCAAGTCGAGCACATCAAGTTCTTCCCAATTCTCCAACAAACACTAGAGCTACAGTTGCAGTAGATGAAGATGCATTGTTAGCAAGGAATGAAGCTGATGTTGTTGCTAAAAACTTAATAGCTCAAGTTCTTACACCTGCTGTTGTTGAAGAAAAAGGGGTAATAAAAGCTGATATGGAAGAAGCTGCTGATGTGGAGTCTGAGATTGGCTCACACACAGTTGAATTTGATTGTGGAACAACAATTCCTGATACTGTAGAAGAAGTGGCACATGTAAATCCACCAAATACTGATGTTGAAGATGAAGTGGCACAGGATGCTTCTGATGATGCGCACTCCCTGTCTGGTTCTATTAATGTCCAACTTCATTCAAGTGAAGACTTGAATGAAATAATCTTTCCTGAAGACATGACAGAGGAAGAGAAGACGGAGTAACAAAGAAAACTCTCCAGTGCCTTAACTGCAAAGAATAAATCTGATGAGTGGAATTCAAAGTGAAGGGATGCTGTTCAATCATTCAATTATAAAGCTGCTCATGATCACTTGTAGACAGCAGAAAAATCTATCAAAGATCCAGCACTCCTCTCACATCTTAAGGCATCTACAATAATGATCAAACTTTTTCATGATGATCATCTGGAGACCAAGGATGAAATTGGAAAGCTCAGGCTTGCTTTGATGATGTTAAGTCTAAGCAAGACCTTGCAATGAAGAAAGCTTTAAAGCCAATCACTGACAAACAGACAGCCATTGAACAGAAACAGGAGGAGATGTCTGGTTAGTTGACTTCAATTCAAAATTCCATGGAGCTTCTCTTATCCTTCTTCATTGCTGTTGACAAAAAGGGGGATAAAATTACTAAATCTAAATGCACCACTTCTATCAAAGGTAATCAAGAGGATGAAGATGCTGATGCTGCTGGTGGAGGAAACAAGGGTGGAAATTCACTAAGGAGCTATAAGGGAGGAGCTAGAAATGGTGCAAGTTGAAGTGAAGCTGGTGCTGGTAAGTCTGTGAAGACTAGAGGTGGTGGTGTTGGTGGTAGAGGAAGAGGAAGGACTCTAACCACAACACATAAGCTGACTACTATTACTATACAAGTAAGACCTGAAGAACAAACTTTGATGTGATGGTAACAAATGCTGATGATGTCCAGGATGACAGGGTGATAGAAGCTGGTACTAAAGCTAGTCAGTTTATGCAGACAATGGAGATAGAATGTAAATCAACTACTCTCTACTATAAGGATCAGAAAATCATTGATGTTGATGAAGCTGTAGCTAGAAAACTTCTCCAGGAAGATGGTATGGATTTAGAACATATTAAGAAGATGGAAGCTGATTTTGCTCTTTTAAAGTCTAGTTCAAACACTAATGCTGCTAGAGCCATGACCAACTCTCCAAAGAAGAAAATGACACAAAGGCCTAAGGAGAAAGGAATTGTGATCAAAGAAACTTCAATCTCAGATAGACCTGTGACAAGATCTCAGGCTATTTTACAAGCTGATAGGAGAGATAAGGGAAAATATAAGGTTGATGAACCTCCATCTAAATCTGCTCAAGCTACTATTGATTCAATTTTTGAGAAGCTAGACACTGACTAGATTGGAGCAGATAAAGATGTGAGAGATGAAGAAGAAAAGAAAGAAGCTCATTTCCAAGTCAACAGAAAAAGAAGAAGAATTATTGAAGGTGCTGATTGGAAAGAGAAACTGGAAGCAACTTCAACCACTGATACTACTCATGTTGAAGAATTAAATACTGATGAACAACTCTTATCAACCACTGACACTGCTCAAGTTGATCCTGATATACAAGTTTTAAACTCTGATGTAGAAAATCCTGATGATGATATAAATGCTCATAGACATGAGGAAAAGACTGATACTGCAATTCCTGATCTCTCACTTTTATCTACTGATGAGAAGAGAAAGATGTTGTGGAAGAACAAGTCTGTACCTCAGCCAAAGAAGGATGAACTATGGAAGAAAGTCTACAGTGCTAAACTGCTTGCAAGATAGCCTAAGACTAGAGACAAATTTGGTATTGAAGGTGAAAGTGTGTATAAAGGAGATGCTCTCAGTATCAAAGACCCTACAGCTCTTACTGTTGACTTAGGTGAAGAAATTCAGCTGAAGCACTTGAAAAAGGTGATTTCTATTTTTCTTGTTCTTGATCATTTTGATGGGAACACACCCAAGGAAAAGTTATTGTATTTTCTATCTACTGGTAAGAGACTGAGTGTATTAGAAGAGAATCTGCTAATTAAATCCTGGAAGAAGCTAGAGTACATTCACTATTTATTGAAGGTCATAAACTCTGCTACTGCCAGATGGTCAGACTTTATCAAACAGCAGATTTTTGTCAAGCAAAGAGGTATTCCTTACAAGATAGCTTATCCAGTTGTTCCTAAGTATGAACTTCATGATGGTACAATAGTTGATATGCCAAGAGAAGGAGCTCAGATCACTAAATAGTTGGGTATTAATGTTGTCACATTCAATCCAGATGGTAAGGACATTGGAGTCATACTGATAGATTATCTTCATATGAGCAATGCAAAAATTCCAGATCTCAGAGCAGCTATCTATCAGATTGATGATTCTACTCTAGAGCTTAAGGATCTCATAATCAAGCTAGAGATGTACTTGAACATTGCAGAAGAAAATCTTGTAAAGAAATTTTTCTCTGAAGCAATTGGATATAGCAAAATTGTAGAATAAACTTTGATTTTTCATATGTTTGAGTTGTAATAAATTTTCATTCTTGCATTTCAATTTTTGTTTTGTCAATCCAGATGGTAAGGATATTGGAGTCATACCGATAGATTATCTTCATATGGTCAGACTTTAGATAATTTGATGATCAGTGTTTAGCACTTAGGCAAATTAGAGTTTATCATCAGCGTTTGACAGATTGATATCAGTGTTTAATTTCAGACTCTAAGGAAGCAGTAAATCATACAGTGATTTATCTGATTGAAGATCTTGAAGATTGCAAGGATATGTCGGTTACTCAATATATGGAAAGGAGCAATCAATTATTACATGTGATCTTTATCTAGTCATTCTTATGTAATCATATCAGTAGTAATTGATTGTGTAACTGTGTATATATAAACACAGAATGGGTTAACACTGGAGGTGTCGATTATTGCTTAATCATTTGTGTAACCTAGCAGCTCTCAAGTATACTTGAACATTCTTTAAGAATACTTGTTTATTTTCGATTTGATTGTTCTATACTGTATTCACCCCCTTCTACAGTATATTTGAGACCTAACAAACTGTGCCTACAGTTGAAATCAAGGTAAAACCTGAGATCAATTTTCATGGTGAGCCAATAGTGCCTAAGGATGAGCCTATAGAGTGGGAGAACATACCTATACCTGACTTTGAGTCCCTGTTTCCAACCAAAAAGAGATCTTTGAAAAAGAAAAAAAAGCCAACCCTACCTCTTACCAAAGCCATCTCAAAACCATAGAAGCCAACTGTCAACAAATATGATCAACTCTATATTTGTGACATCAAAGAATTCTCCGATACTGATCTCTTTCTGGATAAGCTTGAAGAAGTAAGAGGTATTGCAGCTAAAGCTAGACTTCCAGAAAGACTCACTTTCAAGTACAAGGGTGGTGCTGAGATTACATGGCCTCTATACAGGATTCTCAATGAATGCTACAGTGTTCTGACCAAGGTATTCACTGCAATGAAGAAGGACTATAGATTTACTAAAGTTGCCAAGTCAGAAGTATTGAGAAAAATTACTTAAATTAGACAAAGCTGGAGAGATCCTAATGCACTTCCAAGGGTGCTAACTATTCTAAAAACTGGAGATAGAGTGCATTTGAAACCTTACTGGATCATGGAGTTTAAATATGAAAAGGGAGACATAAGATTTTTAAGAATTGAAGACCAGCTCAAAATCTCAAGTAATGAAACTCTCAAACAAATGCAGGAGATGCTGGATATCAATGAGGAAAATGAAGCTGAATTCTACAGACAACTCCAGCTTCAGAGTGAGGAAAATAATGAAAAGCTGGGAAGGAAGACAAGGGAATCAAGGAAAAGGAAATAATCCACTCAGACTAGAGGAGCACCTTGATAATGGCATGTAAATACTTTTTAACATTCTCTATATTTTATCTTTATTTCAATGAAGCACTATGCAATTGTCTACTCTTTTATTTGTTATGTGTGTAGGGTATTTTGTTATCATCAAGTCACCTGAATTTATGCCTATAACTCTATTAGACATAAATTGGGGTAGATTGTTAGGAATATGTTGTAGTCTTGATGATAACTCTCCAAAACACCTTAAGTAGATATGTTAGTGGTTTTCAGTAACTGTCTACGGATAAGCACACTTCTATTATCCGTTGATAGCGTAGCTTATTTCTTTTATGAGCTTGTAGCACATTCTGTATACTAGTATTGCTCAACCAGGCTTCAACGGATGACTCAACAAGGCTTCAACGAATGACTCAACAAGGCTTCAACGAATAATCTATTGCTGTCAACGGCTATCAGATACGGTATCAACGGATAACTCTAATGAAGCTTCAACGGATGGCATTAGTAAAGCTTCAACAGATGATCTACAGATAGCAGTTGATAGAGACTTGACATAAGCTGACAGAGTCATATGGGTTGATAGTATACAAAAGGAATGTGGCAGTCTGATTGAGGATTATAGAAGACAATGAAGCATTTCCATTTCAGTGCAAAACAAAGGCGTTCAAAGATGCCATATTTCTCCTAGATTGCATTGGACAGAGAAATGAAGAAACATGTGCTTGGACTTAGATGTTAAGTTAATTTTTGTATTTGTCTATTTGCACACTTAACTTGGTAGTATATAAAACCAAGGGTAGCAAGTAGTCTTGACAATCAAGAATATAAACTATCAAACATCTTGTAACTAGAATTCTTGTAAGCAGCTGTGTATAATTTGTATCACAGAGATCTTCATCAATATATATCTCTGGTGGGAATTTAAATCCACCAGAAAGTTTTAAAGCCTTGAGTTTATTACTTTGTGTTTTAGAGTATATCATATTTCCATCTGCACTATTGCTTATTTTAAACACAGTGGTATAGATATATATATATATATTGATCTTTCAGTTAGTTTTGAATAAGTTGTTCAGAATTCCATTTAACCCCCTTCTGTAATTCTGTTGCAGCATTGTTGGGAACTAACACACCATTATAAGATAAAAACTCAAATCAAAACCAAGCAACCATCATTCTATTCGAATTAATGAGCAAAAATCGAACCAATATAGCTAAAAAGAATTCAAATAAAAATCACATATTGACATGCATCCTTTTCTATCATCAAACAACATTCAATACAACTCAAATCATATCATAAACAAGTATCAAGACTAAACTAAGCATGAACATGATCAAGGGTTTTTAAAAATTCCAAATTAACTTATAACAACACATAAACATGTAAATAAACTTGTAGGCTCAAATTCATCATCGCCTAATCCTACCGGCTCACGGCCAGTGGTGGCAAAGTCCCGAAGGTGGCCAAAATTTGGGTTTCTTTCCATGGGAACTCTACCCATTAACCAAAACACAATACGCAACATAGTTTCATCACAAAAATCATGTTTGGGATAATTTTACATCAAACCCTCTTTTGTTCACATCACAAATCCGAACTATACACGCATGTATACACACATGTAAGTCGAAATCATGAAACAATACAAGAAAAAGGATTGACTTTAGTAAAGAATGGAAGAAAAGAAGATTACAATGGTGGTGGTGATGTCTTTGCCAAGAGGAAACAAGAGAGAGGAGAGCCGAGAGGGAGGGATCAAATGAGAGAGTGAGGGAGAGAAGAGGGCTCCTGCTCTCTTAAATAAAATCAGGGGCAAAGTTGTAATTTCACAATTACAATTTTAGTTTAATTTGTAATTTATAAATAGATGAAAACATTTTGATAATTGCATAATAGGTCCGAAACAGTGGAAAAGGATTAAGATATTATTTTTAAAATAAATAGGATGAAATTAGCTTTCTGTACATATTTTTAAAATAATTTTTGAGCAAGTAGATTATTTTATATGATTTTTGCAAGATAAGCGGTTGGTATATGGAAAAATACTTCTAAATTCGATTTAAAATACAAAAATACCAAAATAAATTATGAACATATTTTTATAAATTCTGTAATAACATTCTAGAGGCTGTAGAAAAAGAATTACAATTAAAATGCATTTCCATGATTTTACATGAATATTTAAAAGCTCGGAAAGCATGATTTTCACATAAAAACACAATTTAAATCACAAATCTCTATTTGCAATTATTTGTACCACAAACGTAACACGCGTAAGCATATTTTAACACGTAACATATAAGCTTACACTAAAATCTTCAATTCCACAAATTTCTCAAATTTCCATTTGACCATTTCCAAATAATTCAGAAATTTCTTTACACCCGTAACAATCAATAATTGGATCCACTTTTCGATCCAACCAATACCATAGGTCACATAAAGACCCATCAAACTGGAACAAATATAATCATATATTCATTCTCTAAGTCACAAAAACTTTATAGAACCAAAAATTTTAGAAAAGCCACAAAAATTTCACATATATTCATATAATATTCGTAATATAGGTCGCAAAATTTCCGGATGTTACAACTTAATATGACCTCTATACAAAGCGTACTCTACCTCTTCATCTATTAGAGGCTCACATCAATTCATAAAAAAAAAGTCTTTCATGTTCTATATCGGCCCACATGTCACAGCCTCCCTAAAAACTGGCAGTCCTAAAATATAAAAAAGATCCTCCAAAGTGTCCCCTGAGCTCTTAAAGAAGGTGTTAGTCTCGCGCCTTCACCGCTCTATCAAAGTAGAAATCAATTTAGTATCATCGCCCAACACAACCCAGGGTTGGCAAATATCTTAAACCCAACCATATCTAATATCTCCATGTGGTCTCCTTAACTTATAATCTCTTATCGATTAATTACCATAAATAGAATCCAACTCAGCTCTACCAGTGTCAGCCTATACAACGTGGCTAATATAAGAGTGGTTATTCCAAATAATGACAGAACTTCACAGATGGGGCAATATATCAGTGAAATCCACAAAAATTTTCATCCTTACAAAATTTGTCAAAAATAGGATTTTGTAAGTTAAAGTTTTTTAAAATAATCGACCAAATTTGTGAAAAATGATCACATTAAAAAAAAATCAAAATTCTCCTCAAACAAGAATAAGTTTTTGAAAAAATAAATATATAATAATTGATATTTAGGCCTAATCACAAAAAAAAATTAAATCCTAATCCAAACCTAATATAGCAAGTAATACTCCCTCCGTCCCAATATTAATGTTTGTGAGACGGTGTCCAACATGTATTTTAAGATGAATATAAATTATAGTTCTCTAACTTATTTTATAATTTTTTCTTTTTTTTGAATAAAATTGAATTTTTAAAATTGAATATAAAGCATGTATTTTCATGTATTGAGCATTACTCGAACTCAATTGAGTGCAATTGAATGATTACTACATGTACGAGTCTCAGATTGGATGAAATGTTAAGTCTTCGGGCCTTCAATTGGATGTAATATGTGCCTTTTATAAGCCTTCAATTGGATGAAACGTGACTTCTCTGGGCCTTTAATAAGATGAAATGTGGCTTCTAGGAGCATTTATGTTAAGTATTATTGATGCTGTTAAAGTTTAGTAGAAGTGATCATTAGTTTTTATCATGAGGGTCTGACAAAAGCATGACATCATTAGTGATTACTCTGTCAGAGTTTATCATCAGAATTTATGTGTCAGAGTCTGATGTGTTATAAATTAGGAGATGATTGATTCTGTTCAGATTGATAAGATTTGTAGAGATATGTCGGTTCTACAAGATTAGCAATAAGCAGCTATCAATTATAAGATATATTTTGTATTCAGTTAATTAGTGTAATCATATCTTATGTAATTAATAGGCAACTGTGTATCATATAAATATAGTTTACGTTTACATTATAAGTGTTAGCTAAGCCGTACATGGCTGTTTACAACATGATTGCCTCATTTTTGCGTAGAAAATGTTGGAGTAGTTATGTTTAATCTAGTCTATTATAACATTGTTCGAAGGTGTTACCATAGGTAGATATGAAAAAGTACTACAATTAAGTGCACCAATAAATCATGATCTTTTGGTGCCATGTAGTGGGCTTGTTGATTACCCTAGTAGGCTGCATTTGGGCTAGTAGGCTTCGGCTTATTTCGGACTCGAAATTCGGACTTGACCCGGTTTTCAAAAAAAGGCTCGGAATGTGACCCGGCTTGTCACATATGGTATCCGATGGTAGATGTATCTGCATATTTAATTTCCCTCTAGAAAGTGACAACAATTTTCAATGAAAGTGTATATTCCCCCCCTTTTAAAAATTATGTTTCAATGCAAATCAGTTGTATTTGTTTAATAAGACCCCATTCTTTTGTATTTTGTATTTTCAAAATTTTAGTTTTTTAAAATTATGTTACATATCAGTGAATATTTTAAAAATATGTATATAAGAAAGAACAAAACTTATTTAAATATAAAATTTTAGCTCTTGCAAAAGATAATTATGTGAAAAGAGAATTTCAAATTTATTTTATTTGTTGCATTACAAAAAATTGGATATTTATCAAACTAATTTGAAAAATTATCAAAAAAATTTACGAGAGTGCGAGGAAGGCATATTACATCGATTATATTTTCTTGAGAAAATTTTATTGAGTAAATAAAAAAACTTCTAAAATTGTCATAATAACTATAAACTATATTAACTACATATAAATGTAGTTTTGGGTTTATACATTTAGGGTTTAGAGTATGAATTAGAATTAGGGTTGGAGCTTTTAATTTTTTTAAAAACATTTCCGAATAATACAACTGCATAGATGTTTTTATTATGAAATGTTAGGAATGTGTGGAAAAAAGTATATTATGCTAAAATTTAGGGGTTTAGATCCTAACCCTAAAATGTTCCCCTTATTCAAAATAAATATTGAACGATCCAACCATACGGATGTTAAAATGGTTAAGAAAAATGTTAAATACATAATTTCAAAAAAATTTAATCATTAGACCTTGATTATTTTAACAAATAAGATATAATTAAGCTTAATCCTAAATTTCACCGCACACTTTTATTGGTGGTATTTATGATAAAATCAATTAAAATCACAATTTCATTTTTTTAATTAAAATAGTGGGTGTAGTGGAAGAAAATAGTGGATGTAGTTAATTTTTATATTATAAAACTTTACCACTTTTAGTAACTTTTGAAATATATAGAAATGAATGGAACAACCAAAAAAGGAAAGTGTATAGAATTGAATGGGACATAGGGAGTAATATTTATAATACTCCCTCCGTCCCTCTCATTTCTTTACATTCAGGACAGAGTGTCCGACACGCATTTTAAGGTGCATATAAAGTATAGTTCATAAATTATCTATACAATTTTATGTTTTTAAATAAAAATTGGATGTTTAAATTTTTATTCAAAAAAAATTAAAATTAAGTTATGAAACTATACTCTGTACGCACCTTAAAATACGTGCCGAACACTCTCTCCGAAATATCAAGAAACGGATGGGACGAAGGGAGTATTATAGTTAGAATATTGTAAGAAAATGATTAATTAATTATATAATTTTTGTCCTTGAAATTTTAAGGAATTTTAAATTTCATATCGTAAAATTGACACTCCGAAATACAACCTTATGTAAATTGACACTCCCAAATACAACCGATTGTAGTTAAATTTTGTGTCACGTCAGCGATCCGTGTGATTTAGATCTAACGTTTCAAATATAACCTCTAAAATAACGATCCAACGATTGATTTTATATTTTATAAAACATAATTATAAATCAAAATAAGAAAACTTATAAAACAAATAAATTTTTAACCTAAAACCCCCCCCCCCC
>PHNY01051415.1:7738-21042 GCA_003724115.2 Anethum foeniculum
ATTGCAGAACGTATAGGGGACTCCAGGACTCCAAAAAAACAGGGGACTCCATAGATTTTTACTCATAATAATAATAATAATAATAATAATAATAATAATAATAATAATAATAATAATAGTAATAATAGTAATAATAATTTACAATAACCTTGGGTTACCTCCCAAAAAGTGCTTTTCTTTATTATCTTTGGCTAGACAGTGTACCTCTCAATTTCAAGGCGGATGCTTCCATGAAATTTGCTCCTTCTTAAGCATGTGAAAAGTGGCATGAGAATTGCATAACTTGAATTGCATCCAGAAAACTGACATAACTCCAATTAATTTTGTGTAACTTGCTCAAAAATCACAAACCCAATCAGAAAAGGGTATATGATAGCTCAGGTGAGTTGGTAAAGGTAAAGGTTTCCACTCTAATGTAGGTGCATAACATAAAATAGGATGCAATGTTAACTCCTTCACAACTTTCGGTGTATCCTTAAGAGCGAAATTCTCATCAAGATCAAATTCGAGAATATATGGAGGAGTTGGTTTCTCCACATAGCTTGTAAGTGGCACAAGACTTTCTTCCATTCCATCAAATTCTTCCTTAGCAAATTCTTTCCATGATCAACATAAATTACCTCTTCTTTCAAAACTTTAAGATCTTCTTCTTGCACAACACTCTCTCTTGTACTTTCCGAAAAACATATCTATGTATCCACATAATTTTTATCATCTGTCTCGCTCACTTTGATTTGCACCAATCTAGAGGGAAAAGGGACATAATCAAAGCGGATATTAGTATCAAATTGATAAGAAAGAAGCATAGCCTTCTCTTTAGATGTTGTAACAACCACTTCCTCGTTGTCATCATAGAGACGATCAGATTCTTCTTTTGGCACATTAAATATGTCACTAGCTTGTGAATTCAAACCACTTCCAACTAATGAGTTACTGGTTGTAATGACATTCACGTACTCAAATTTTTGTTGTGGTTCCATAGTTGCAGGAATTTCAGTAAACTCATGCTTTTGCTTCATCTTCATAACCACATCTCCAAGTTGCTTTTGTACCTCCTTGATGTCCTCAGAATCTTTAGTACACTGCTTCTGCATCTCCAACTGTCCTTTAGCTAACCTTGCCAATAACTTCTCAATATTGCTTCTACTAGCTGACTCATGGTGGACGTGCTCTCTCTGTTGAAAACTAGAATGTCTAGAAGTAACATGTTGTGGAAACTTATTTGAATTGTAATCACCATGCCTCAAGTTAGAATGACATCCCCATCTGGGATTGTAAGAATCTAAGAACGGGTTCTCTCCTTGATGTTCATACCCAATATCATTGACATTTTCATAAGAAGGTGAAATCAAGTGTGGACATTAGTTATCAGAATGGCCAGGAGCTGCACAAATACCACATACTTGATGTTGTGGTGTTCTTCCCTTCATAAGTAATGCACTCAATCTCTCTATTAACTGCTCAATTTTTGTCAACTTTTGATTTGATACAACCCCAAGAACTGATTCTGACCTTGAATGAGTCCCATATAGTATTTCATTAGCAGCTGTCTTAGCAATCAGCTGTTTAGCAGAATCATGAATCAAATCTACAAAAGCACCTCTAGCAGCAGAATCAAGTAGTCTCTTCTCACCTTCAAGAAGACCTTGGTAGAAAAAATGTAATAAACTCCCTTTGGTGAAACCATGTTGAGGGCACCTCTTTTGTAACTTTTGGAATCTAGCATACTACTCCGCGTATGTCTCAATTGCATATTGTTGTAGTCCAGCTATTTGACTTCTCATGCTCATCACTCTAGTTGCTGGATAAAACTTCTGCAAAAATTCCTTTGCTAGCTTCTCCCAAGAAGTAATGAATCCCATAGGCAAAGCTTCGAACAATTTCAAAGCTACTCCATCAAGAGAAAATGGAAAAGCCTTCATCTTCAGAATTTCAGGATCTGCCATATCTGGTCTCATACATTCTACAATGGTCACAAACCTAGAGAGGTGTTGATTTGACTCTTCAGTTGGAAGATCATGGAAAACCGGCAATCGTGTAAGAAGATTTTATAAATCATACAATTGATATTCAAGTTTTAGAAATATTATTATTAAAGACTAAAATATAGAAGTTCATTTTTGAAAAATTAAAATAAACTGAATGATAATTTTTAAAAAAATCAAAATATAGGAAGTTCATGTCTGACTATTATTAATCAAACATTTCATAATTACGAGCGATATAAAGTTATACATAGATGTATCGGAATGGGGAAGTGTTTTTTTCAGCTAACAATTAATTATTTTTTTATACTTAACATGTTGTGCTCATAAATTATATTAATATGCTTTGTTTTTAATTCATGAACAAGAATTTTAAAGAAAATTTTGCTAAAGCATTTGTTCGAATCACCTATTTTTTTTATAATTCCGTACTAAACTTTTATACCCAATTCAACCATAATTCAAATAGAAAAAGTTAACAAAATTATGTAACTTGCAATTCACACTTTTACAAAAGAAAATAATTAAAATCAGTAAATCAGTAAAGTAAAATCAATTATTTGTTTAAAGAATTAAATCAATAAAATAAAATAAATTTTATGTTATTAATTCACAGAAGTATAAACACGTGAGCTTATAGGTCAAAATAGTTTAAAACGCTTAATGTGTGGTCGTTTAACCTTACATAAACTGATGTCTTATATAAGGTCAATCTAACATCATGTTTACTCATTTTTATATGCAAAAAAAAAATAAAAATTACGCATATATTTCAATAAAAAAATTATCGGGTTATGTTTGATTTTATTTAATCTCTATCTTGAGTTCTAAAAATAAGATTTTGACGAATTTATATCTCATGCGAAATTTACGAAATAATCTTTAATTTAGTGATGATTTAAAATTATTAACCAACTAAAGTTATCCTAAAATTAAAGATAAAAGACAGTTACGAATTTGCATCAAGTATTCAATTATATTTAGAATCAATGGAAGGTTACACCTAAAAAATTGACTAATCAAATAAAAAATCTCATATTTTCATATATATCATTTTTTTTATACTTTATGAGTCTAACCAGGTATGCAGTTAACCAATATTAAAATTTTGAATTATTTTAGAACAATAGAAGAGAACTCCTAAATTTTAGACTAATCACATTATATTAAAATTTTTCTTATTTATCATTCTCATCTAATTATACTAACCATAGTTAGTTAATAATTCTAATTTAAATATAGTGGGTTATTTAATTTAACATATTCATATAGTACATATTTTTATATGCAAAAAATTACTTATTATTTTTATTAAAAAAATTATCGATACATATTTTTATGTTAAAAATTTTTAACATATTCATATATTATTTTCATATATATCCCACAATGGCAAAGAGGTCCGGAGCTGGGGACACGAAACCAGCCGGTATTATCCCACAATGGCTAGGGAGGAACGATCTTGGACCTATGGGCAATCTGTTCAGGCTTGACGAGGACGTCAAGAGTTTAAGTGGGGGAGTTTGTAACACCCCAGTACCACATCGATAAGATTTGGGACTTCTGTTCAGTTTATAAGGCAAAGTACTACTACTATGTGCACCAACAAATCATGATCTTTTAGGGGCCTGTGGTGGGCTTGTGGTTTACCCAAGTTGGCTGCATTTGGGCCAGTATGCTTTGGCTTATTTCGGACTCGGAATCGGGATTTGACCCGATTTTCGAAAAAGGCTCGGGATTTGACCGGGGTTGTCACATAATTAAAATCATCTAGCAGAGAATAAAATCATCTAGCTTAGGAAGCTAACCTAAGCTCCGAACTCAGGTGGTGTATCATGTTATATTTGTTAATTGTATAAATTAGACTAATAATTATGTTTATTTGGCAATTATTTTGGACCGTCATTAGCACACTAAGGTAAGTTAACTTTTCACACTTTTGTTTTATTTTAAAATCTTTTAAATATTTTTGCACTATTTTTCTTTTAAATTATGGATCAAGTAAAATGTTTTAGATATAAGAATTCCCAGTGAACTCTGACTTATGAACCGTTAGTAATTGCGTATAGTTCCGGAACTAGCTTTTGATACCTTAATAGGGAGTGCAATCTATATATGATACCTTCGGTGGAGCACATTCTATGATACCTTCGGTAAGTAAGGGGCGCATTATTGACAAAGATATGAACCTATGATACCGTGTCACTAGGTATTTGTAGCCTTAGCGAGCTGTGGAACTAACTTATGTCATATGTGATCTTTGAATTTTGAACAATGATTTTGACTCTAAAAAAATTATGAACTACTTGATCCACTAGTGTTGAATTGTTTTCTTGTTGGGCTGTTTGGCTCATGACTTATAAATTTTCAGGTACTTAACTCTTAGACGGACATAGAAATGAATTTGCTTCAAGCTTATTTGCACTACTAGAAAAATGCTAATAGACCTGATGTCTTCGTGTGTGATGTTAAAGGCTACCCCCTTTGACATCGGTTTAAAACTGATGTTAAAGAGTACATACCACATTGTTTATTATAAAAACTTGATATCTGTTTCTCATTTTAAAATTTTTAATGCACTTTTATCTTTTAAATATTGTTATAATATGACATTCTTATTAATTTAAACATATGCTAGATAAAGGTATTTCAATAATTTTTACGGTAAAAATGATGTTATTATTACATTTGACATCAATTATTAAGTCAAACTGATGTCTTTAGGTAAATTTAACATCGGTATTTTAATTTAAATGATGTCCAATACACTGTAACTGATGAGTTTTGTTATCTTTAACATCAGTTTGTTGTAGCCCAAGCGTTGTCTTTTGCAGGCTTTAACATCGGTTTCCACTTCAGTAGATATTGTCTATTACTGTATTTTAACATCAGTTTGCTTTGTACAACTGATGTATATTGTACTCTTTTACATGAGTTTTTAACTGATGTAAATAGATATGATATAGCTTTCTGGACATCAGTCTGTTATACATAAGTAATGTGTTAAGGCTTTATTAATATCAATTTTCGATTGCAATAAACGATGTTTTAAATAAATAAAATTTGACATCAATTGCTTGTATAAAATGATATCCGGTTACATGTTAAATTGATGCACATTTTAAAAATATAGATGCCAAAAAAATGTCAAACCAAACTTTCTGCGCATCAATCCAATCCAATATAAAGTACTGCACATATTCATTCATCTAATCCAAAATATAGACATCAAGTACGTACTACTACATCCATCAGTTCAATTAGTTGAGGCTTTGACTGTTCTGAATTGAGTAAATTCTAGTAGTGAATATTGTCTGGTGGCATGTCCGAAGTACTTGTTTCCCGCGGCCCCAACTTTCTAGTATTCAGGTTCAATGAAAAGAGTGTAATAGATTAAACTGTAGTGAATTAGGATTAGTATATTTCAGCATTTTGATCAGTAGAATTCATGAAAATTTTTACCATGATTATAGTAGTCTTAAATTAGTGAATCAGGATTAGTATATTAAACACTTTAGCATGTCTAGCACAAATAAACTTACTCTGTGGCAAGGACTGGACCAGACTTCATGCATCCAATGTATATTCGAGGCTTTTTGCTATGTCTAATTAAAATTTCTCCTAGTGTTGCTACACAATACAATGAAATGATGCTGAATTAAGAGAACAAACTATTTAACAAAATTAATTCATACTACCAGTGATTTTATAGCACATACTAGAAGAAACTTGGCCGCTTTATTTGTCATAGCATAAGTTAGACATTGTTGTAGGATTGGTCATAAGCTTAATTATAAATGAACATAGCTGTATGGTTGGTCACATTGTTGTACCAATACTTTTCCCTGTATTCTGTGAACTAGGAATTAAAGGTCGATCATCGGAGTTGGATGCTTTTACCTCAAGTGATGAGGTGGAAACTGTAGGAAAATTAACATCAAGCGGGAGGTATTTCACTTTCTCAGAATATACATATGTATAAAACTTTTATTTGTAACTATTTATTATAGCACCTTCCAATTGTATTATGTTAAAAATCTGCAACCATTCTTGACAGAGGCTTATGTTATCTAATTTGGAGCAAGTAAACATGCATATTAGTCATTTAGCTAATTTCAGAAAATAAGAATTTGGTTTCAGATTGGATCGTAGTATTTGCAAACTAGTAAAAGCTGTCACCATATTTGGTGATAAAAGCTTACCAGCTCAGATTTTGGTTCGACAACCATAAGGGTGTAGTATGGAAGAACAGCTGCAGTTCCCAGGGTGAAAGCACTACTTGCAACTTAGGAATCGTCAGCCCTAATGCAATACAAAAACCAGCTTACATATGACACTTGGCAATTTTATATGAAAGGATAAGAAAAAATTCGAAGAGAAAAGATACCAAGGATAACAACTTAGGATATGCATAACAACTTAAAATTTACTGTCATCTGTGGAACAAGAACTTAAATATAAATAAAAATTCTGAGGATACATAAGGATCACTATTTAAGCAATCGATTTAAGGTCATATTTTCAGCTAATTTCACACTGAGCATGACAACATGTATTTTTCTACTATATAGGATTAGATAGATCAAGGTTCGATTACCTTGAGTAAAAATATGTCCAAATGTCCAATAAAGATGAGATAAATAAGGTCCAAACACCTTTGATATATATGTGCAACGAAGCAAGTCGACTGGTGGAAGTGATTCAGACTAAATTTGTTATAGAGTTCATATTTCAAATTTCTTTTTTCAACCCTTGGAGTTCAATTACAAAGAACTACTCTGATATCCATATCCTACAAATTAGGTTTTAATTCAAGGTATGCAAGGAACTTAATCAGAAATAACCTCCACGAGATGATAATTAGAAGCACGGCTGAGAAGAACAAAAGCAAATTCCGTAATTTGTGCTGAAGAAATCCCAACCTGCATATTTAAAGACTAGAGAGTCCATCAGATTTTCTCCTATTCAATTCAATTAATATATTTTCACTTTTTATATCACGATGAATGGTATCTTCAGAGTGTAGCTCCAATAGGGCATGTGCAACATCTCTAGCAATATGCAATACCAGCTCCACCTGAACAATTAGAGTATGAACCTGCAAAACAATTAGATTTTGACACGATTAGCCATGTTCCAACTCTTAGTACAAATACGATAAGCTATTCGACAATGTACAAGTATAGGGATCGTATGATTAAACAAGTTCTGCAATCAAACAATAGAAAAGAATTGCGTCTTCCTGGCCACATACATAACTAGTCAGGAACAAATTATATACTCAGTTGTCAGATTTAGTTGTACAAAGTCAAATGCTGTCATTAAGAAATTGGAAAACTTCAGGGTAACAATCTTTACTGGATTGTTATGGTGAGAATGCTTAGTGGCTTATAAGGGTTAGGTCGCATGTAGAACCAACTGAGATCTTTTTTATATATAGAGGATATTTTAAGGATCTATAATTATTATTTTTTTAAGTATATACTGAGTCACACAGATATAGAGTATATGATGGAACATGCTTTGCACCAGGTACATCATTCACCCAATGAAAATTTCAAGACATTATCATATTTTATAAGAAAATTATTGAGGTGCCGAAGGGGGAAAATGATCCACATAACTATCGGTTAAAGATAAAAAATAAAAATAAAAAAACATTAGTCGCAGTAGATTGCACTACAAAGTAGAAAAATTTGACATGCAATACCTGAAACATAAAATGATCAACTCCGTCAATTCCAATATAAAATGTCAAAAGAAAAAGGCACCTAAATCAAATAAAGACATTTGATAGATGTTATTACCTCGAAGGCCACATGTTGGTCTGTTATGTTTGCAAATTTGAGTCCCTGCATAATTGCTGCTCCAACTCAACTAACAACAACAGTAAACACAAATATAGGTCCAATTAATTTTAAGTCAAGTACATTAAACACAAGCATTTAAACAATCAAGACATGAAAATATAAACAAAAATTGTGTACAAAAAATTGAGCACAGTCGACTTCTTGAGCACAGTCGAGAGAGTATGTTCAATGCTCTACAGAAGAAATACTATCCAAAGAAAACTCATAGGGGAATATACAAAAACGCATACTCATGGATAATATAATAATTTCATGAATTTTTAATGATTCAAAACAACAAAATATTTATGCATAATAAACAATAACCACGAATTTACCATTCAATCAGAACAAAGGTCAGACACAGATGACAAGTGATTCGTCTGTCTTTCAAGATGCACAACGTAGGCCAGTAAAACCTGAACTTTCAAAACTAACGCTGTGTAGCTGAAGCACAACTAACTGATTGGTAATCACAGCCCCACAGATCCGGATCAGAAAAAAAGTGAAAACTAGAAAATGAGATTTATATAATTTGAACTACTAAGAACATAACAATTTGCTAATATTCCACAATTTCTCATGTTTAAAAACAACAATAGGGAAGAATAGATAGATGAAAAAAATATCACAACAGAATATTAACCAAGAAGAAACCAAAAGAAAATTATATTCTTCTAATGGAACTCGGGTAGAAACAAGAAGTCCTTTTTTTGTAAAGCGCAATAAAAGGATCTTAGTATTTCATATTCGGAACACTTATACATTGTGTGAACGAGACCAAAAGCAAATGCTTACTCCTTTTGTGAAGTGATCAATCGCAGAGGGGGGCGAGTGGATGAGTTTGGTTGTCTAAATCAATGGAGCTTTCCCATTCCTTTTAGGAAAACCATACTTGGCGTATATGTAAAACAGTTTGAAAATATATAAGCCTCTTTACCGGGAATAGACATGAATGTATCTGTTTTGTGATCATAGAGGTGGAGCTTACCAGATTCAGTGAATACAATCTCATCACCATACTTAAAACCCTGTTGCAGGTACTCAAATGCTCCAAATTCTTCGAATGGGCCAACTTGATGCATCTTAATCCAAACACCGCAGCCCTTTTCCTCGTCCAAAGAATATACATCGAGCTTACCAGTTGGAGATGGTTCATATGCTAACAAAGTAAGAAGATCTCTCATATTCACAAATTTAAAAATCTTTCCACGTTCACGACTTCGCGCATCAGGGAAAAACTTAGGCAACAACTTTAATTTGTTACTTGTAGCATCAAACTTGAGTACAGCCAAAGATGTAACAACCTTGTTCTCTTTGGCTGAATAATCTGTCCAATAAGGACAATCCTTTACATAAGTAGTTGGAATGAACCCTGATTTCTCAAATTTATTCATAAGAAACTCATGATCCGGAATGGATAGCTGAATCCATGAATTGGAATTAGAGGAGTAAACAGCACATGCGTCTAACAACGGATAGCAGACTACCACCTTGCAATCATTACTTCCATGATCAAAAGCGATTCCAGATAGAGATGGACATTCGTCTTGTGGAAGATTAAGTTCCATAGATTGATGAATTGCAGGGTTCCATAATGAAACTTTATCGAAGTCACGAAGGAAACAAACTAAACCATTAACGGAACCAATCAAAGAGTCATAAGGCGTACAGAGTACAAAAGTCTCTTGAGATCGGGAAAAAATGGAGATATGGTTGTATTTATCAGCTACAAGACGGTCATAGTCGTTAGGGTTTTGCATGGGGCTGCGAATGCTGTGTTCTTTTATAAAGCTTGAACTGGAGAGTACAGATAGCCATGATTTGGATACAGATTTAAAACGTACAACCGATTTGATTGGGAGTCGTGTGAGTATCTCGTCACTGATTACTTCTTCAGGTAGCTCCCTAAGCAGTCTTTTTCTTTTTCTACTAACCAGCAGCTCCATTGGTCATAAGTCTTTTCCTTTTTTCGCACAAAATCCTTGTGACACAGCCATAATATATAGGTGTTTCAGAAACTCGAGGATTAGAGATTGCAGTTTTCCAACAATTTGAGCCTTCCTCTGCTATTTGTGCTAGAGGCATAGAACCTCTGGAATTACTCTTTATACTAATCCAATAATCATAGCCTTTACATTATACTAAACTATAATAATAGGAATGGGTATAATATTCAAATTAAATTTATATAATAAATAATTTTAATATTTAATTAATATATAAAGATTAATTGAGAACCCGTGCATGGCACGGGGCTTAAGCTAGTACTAATAATAATGGAATTTAGTTATATTGTCCTTTTCTAGATCTAAATCATATTACCCCGTTTTAATAAAAATAATAATATTATAATGATCAATAACTAACTAATTATTCTTTCCAATTAAAAAGAAATTATCAATTCAAACTAATGATATAATATTAAGATATCCTTTCAATATGAATTCGAAATCTTTTCTACTTCAAATATTTCAAAAAAAAAAAAAGTTTTTAATAGTACACCTTTGTACACGAATTGTCCTTTCTTATAAATTCGAATCTATTTTCAGCTTTCAGATGTATTTAAGGAAGTTTGGGTTATTCATATTCTTTTTCTATCTCGAATATGTTAAAATAAAATTTTACTTTATGTATGCATGTCATTTTCTTCATGATAAATCTTAACATTCTCATCTATACAAGCTTTTGCTTGTTACATAATAAAAAATAACCATGAATTTGCAATTCAATTAGAATAAATGCCAGACACATACTTAAACCCTGTTCAGAGTACTTAAAGGCAGAGTCACAAGTGATTTGTCTGTCTTTCAAGATGCACAATGTCAAAACTAATGCATTAGAAATGTCTAGCTGAATCACAAATATTTCATTGGTAATCAAAGTTCCCACAGATCCTGATCAGAAAGAAACTTGACATCATGACGACGTCTTGATAGACCATTATCAGCTGAGATTCTTGAACAACTCAGGAAGATGAGAGTTGGTCAACTTGGTTCTCTTGCTAATTTCATGTTTTTTCTTCTTTTGTTTGGGTTTGTTGGATTTGCCTTGAACCTGTGCTTGGGCTGTCCTCCTCGCAATGTTTGTAGCTGGTTTCATCCCATTCTTCTGGAGATCCTTTTCAATGTCGATCATATCCCTTGGTAATTCAATTCCCCTGAACAGCTGTTTCAGATCATCATCAACCATTGTAGCTATATTTACCCTGGGATCGTTTGGGTATGCTATGCCTTCTGGTGAATCGAAGTTTGATAGCAGCCAGATTTCTCCAGCAGCTTTCAGAGCCTAAGTAGCACAAATAGAAAGGTACAATAAAAACCCAAGTAAAGAGCATACTAGCATTTACATATCTATGTCATAAATCAATAGATTCAACACCAGAGTAATAGTGTAGCCCAAGAATTTTCTTTTAGGTTATTCATCTACTTGACCCCGAAAATCCAAGAAATATGCTTTAGAAGTACCTCTTTAAAAAATATAACTCGAACTACTTAATTAGAATTAACATCACTACTTTATCAGAATTTACATCAACTAGAATTGAATTCCAGCTAAATATAGATTTACCTGTAAATCATCCTTAACTGATGCATATGCATCCTCGAGATCAACAACAGCTATACCCTCGGGGAACTTCCGTATCAGCTTAAGAAGTTGACTCTTATCCTTTAGGTCATGCTTGGACTGTAAGCATATACAGATCATGCAATTAGCGCCTAGAAATATACGAACAAGAAGGAAGCCCCAACAAAAAACCCAGAGCTCAACAAAAAACTTGTCAAGATAATATTACCTTGTAAGAGAAGCGCCTTCCATCATAGTAAATCTTTAAATTGTTACTCACGCTGTCAAATACAGCCTTGTTGGCCTTCACATCAACATAACATGCTTCATTTATTTGCTCCGCTGTAAAGGCTTGCCTTGTCTAGAGACATGAAGATAATTAATGAACCGGAAAATGTATATAAAGGATGTGCAACTCAAAGTCCTAGAATCTCTGGCAAACCAGAACGAAGAGAACATCATAGTCTCTACCAGTTCCCAAATGCTAGGAATATGTTAGAGCGGAATATACATATATAATAGATCAAGAAAACTAGTAGACCTGAGATCTATGTACCTTTAGTAGCAAATCTATAACACGCTTCATCTGAGCCCCTACAGGGGATTCCCTTACGATCTTAATTTCTTGGAGTCTTACTGTATCATTTGAAAATTTTATTGCAGGGGCAGCAGACCTTGCATTTGCAGGGTTATAAGGTGTGACTCTCGGGGTGGGCTTTGAACTTGCTTTTATGCTGCTAAGAGTTGACTGACACATCTCTTGCTGTTTCTTGAACTTGTCTAAACTCTCCTTTAATGCCATCTGAAAAAATTTGACAACAAAGAATTAAAATTTGTTAACACAAAAAACTAAAACGAATCACTGCTATTTTTAGACCCTAAATCCATATGTGACCAAATTAACTACTCAAAGTGAGATCCATTTCGATAAGCTACTTACATAAGAAACCAGTTTTTTTACACAAACACCAGAATTATATCCCAACCTAAGACTTACAAGATATTGAATATCAGCCACCAAAGGAGCTTAGAGGACATAAAAGTAAACACAAACTAGATTGCATGTCAATTAAGTAACTGATTCTTAGTAATCGGCATATAAATGACTGTCAATTTGAGATACTTTAATCTACTTATTTACGTACATAGCTGGGAGGACAACAAAGCTGCATAAAATCCGGCCTCGCTAAATGCCAGGATGATGAATTTTAGACCAAATATAGAACTTTAAGCACCTTAGCATCAAGCTGTTGCACAGACTAATACAAGCACATCCCAAATTTTAGAACATTAGCTCAAATCTGTGGCGAATCAGACTAGAATGATAAAATGATAACACGATAGAACTAAACGATGTTATTACAGAGTGTAAACAATTCAACATTCAACTATATTAGTATACCACATGAAACTAAAAACACTTGTAGCCAGTTCTGCAGATTTGGAAGTTGGCTCTGCTCATGCAGATCATGAAGCAGAAGCACAGGATTATCATGAAGATGCAGGATTGCACCAACGGAGCCTTGTCTGGCTACAGTACAATTTTTTTATTTAGTTGACTTATGGGTTATAATTATAAGCTTATACTTCGTTGATTATTCGTGTAGCGGTTCAAGGTAAAACTAACGTAACTAGAGGAGAATGTAGTAAGGGGTACGTTGATTATTCGTGTAGCAGTTCAAGGTAAAACTAACGTAACTAGAGGAGAATCTAGTAGGGGTACGGGAACTGTCCCTAAATAATTTTTTAGGTTTTTTCACATCCATGCAACGAAATCAAGATCGATAATGAGTAGCGAAGAATTGACTACTGGCCATACCCTTGGTTCTATCAAGGGGAGCTTGTTATAGCAAAAGGCTTCGATTAAGACAGCAACTAAAGACTCGTGCAGAAAAGCAGGGGT
>PHNY01051435.1:394-12548 GCA_003724115.2 Anethum foeniculum
CTGAGTTATGAATGAAAAGGTCAAGTGATATTAGTAAAAGTGGTTTAATCAAATTTTGGTAAATAATAAGTGAGCGTAACAACCCGAATTCCAGACCTTGGATTTGGGGGTGTTACAGTTTGTAATGTGGATGAGGCTCTAGTTAAATGTCCCTTTGCTTCACAGTGTTGGGGAGACAGAGGTCTGTTATAGATAGGTACGAGACTTGAAGATTTTGCAGATTGGCTGGAAAAAGTGCTGAAACTCTCAAGAAAAGATGAATATGCAGAAATTTTTACATTGTGTTGGAGCATATGGAAAGCTAGGAATAATGTAGTATGGAATAAGATCAGGCCTTCAGTTTATGGAGTAGTTAATTCGACGAAGCAATATCTTGTAGAATGGACAAATGCTCAGAAAATTTCTACAAAGGCTCTATTTCGGTTCACAGAGGAAGGAGATGGAGCATGTAATTGGGTAAAACCATAAAAGGAAGTAATCAAGATATCTGTCGATGCGGCAACTTTTACTGAACCCTCATCTTATGGAGCTGGAATGGTAGCTCGAGATTGGGAAGGTAAAGTGATTTTAGGACGATCAGATCATTACCAGGGGTCTGTAAAGCCTGAGTTTGCAGAAGCCATTGCGATTAAAGAGGCTTTGAGCTGGTCAAAAGTAAATAGGTGGGAGAAGGTAGTTGTGGAATCAGATTGCCTGACAGTGGTTCAAACAGTTAGGAGTAAGGTTCCAATGCTATCTCCTTTTGGTAAGGTTATTATGGAGTGTCGAAAGATGCTTAGTGATTCAAACATTGTACTGTTTTTTGTTAAACGTTCTGCTAACATGGCTGCCCACTTCTTAGCTAGGGAGTCGTGTTCTTTTCCAGGTCGAGTTTTTGATAGGGGATCTGTCTCTGTCAATTTACGTTCTATTTTGTTGGATGATTTAATGGAGTAATACAATCATCTTTTCGTAAAAAAAAAAAAAAAGCTTATCTATCTCACCTTTGCTCAGATATTTTTTGCATATTTCAGTACTTTATACGTAATTAACAAGTATATGAAATATTCTTATTTAATCTTGTGAGCTCGTCGCCTAATATTTAAATTATCTTTCTATGATTTAGAGCCAGAGAAAGAGGCACAATGAAACTTAGGTACTTGTAAACAGCCACAGCTTAAGATTAAAAGAGACTTTGAATATACAAACTTAGTTAATACCAATGAAGCGTTGGTTTTGGCTGAAACAACTCTAGCGTGGACAAGGGCGTAGAAGTTGAGAGCTGTTTATTAGAGAGTGATGCTGATGCATGATCTGATTGGTTTTCTCTGTTTTCAAGCCAGTGAGCTTTGCTTTTAAGAGGCCACTCACTAAAGAAATGGTGATATCCCTCTTGATTCTCTTCTCCTCTATCCACCTTGATTGACCTGGCTCGCTTAAAATCATTGCCAAGAATAAAGCAATGCTGCTTTAAATCTCTGCCTTCTTCTTGTCTTTTTTGATCTTCGAATTTGCCTAGATCATTGATGGTCTGAAAGTAGTCAGATGAAGCCACTTTTAATGTTTTATATGGTTCATGTTGGTTGCTCACAGTCTCGGAATCCACTGGGAAGAAAGCCCTTTCACCATCCCTCATACCTTGCACAAACCTGCATGTATCAAATTAAATCCAAAGAGCAGTCAAGAGATTTTCCTAAATTATGTTTTGAAGAAGATTTCACGTGATATCAAACCTGTAAGCTTTATTTGTCTGATAGAAGGATCCGGATTCCAAAAATAGTTGCTGAGTGCTGCTGTTGTGATGCCTAGAAGAGGACTGGGAGTAAAGGGAAGCAGGGTGAATCAGGTTACTAGTTTGTATGGATGGCTGGTCATGAACAGAGTTTGTGTGGATTTTAATGACTGGTGAGGTAGTATTAGTGGCAATAGTCACAGGCTTTCTTGAACTGTTTCGGCCTCTGTGTCTCTCACAGTATTTGGATTCCCTGTGAGCTTCACTTGAGCACCTCCACTTCTTCCCATCTGTTCTTTTGCACCTCCCGGGTTCCAGCTCTTCTTTCCTGTTAAACCTGTTAGTATAACATCCCCATCTACCTGCAAAACCCAGCGATTTATTTACTTTGAGCAATCATTTTTACCCTCAAAGAAATCCAAGACATCCAACTCTTATTCTTAGAATTAGGATACAGCGTAGATGAAGATCATAGAATATCACTATCAAACAAAACATCATGTCCCTTAGTTCTACAAAAAAGAATCATTCTAATTAGTTTGTTTGAAAATTAGTATTCTTCTCCTTTGATGGTACTATGAAATGATGCAATGTCTTGAAGTTAACAACTTACCGATTCGTTAATTTTATACTTGTAGTGCTTACCTTGTTTCTGAAGAAAGAGGGTTGATGAGAAGTCTAACTTTCTTTTGTGAGCAGAGAGTAAATCAGTTGGAACTGGAACACCTGAAACCATGTAATTGTAGATCAAAGCTTGGTGTTTAAACTCTTCTAATTGCGATGCTGTGAACAAGTATCTACTCTTTCCACTCCCCATCATTTTTACATACACTATATAAGTTCAGTTATAAATTTAGATGCAGCTAGTGAAAACAAAATCTTAGAAGACCAAGGAATGAGAGAAGGAGATGATATAAGGGAATCTGCAAGTACAAGAGTTGTGGCAAGATCTTTATTATGCATGTTTGCATCAGGTGACTGAGCCTGATGAGTCTGTCTAGTGTCTACTGTTCCTCTTGATCAGTGCTCTTTGTTAATGACTGTCAACTCTGTAGTTGCTTGTGCAATGATGCATTACAATGCTGATGCCTCTGCCATACTTAATAATCCCATAAACCAATGCATTGATAGAAGTTTCAAGAAATATAAGAATCTAAATTTTCTTGATGGAGATATATATACAGAAATGACAGTCATAGCCAGTCGAAAGAGAGTGGCAATAATCCATTTTTTTCTTCTTGTGCTGGATTCTCTGCATAGTCAATTATATTACATATTTGTGGAAGTTAGAAATTGCATGCTTTAGTGTCATCTTCATGCGGATCAGAGGCATGAATGACATTATTTACATGAAAATGGTGGTAGTAGCAGTATTGATATCTTACCCTTGATAATTTGTTTTGTAAAGGGAAACTAGAAAAGTATAATTATCTACCTTTTGTTATTACAAAAATCTCTCAGTTGTCACTTCTCTGATGGTTAACACTGTCACCCTGGCAGACATATTTAGGACTGCAAACCCATCATATTGATGCTTCATATGTATTTCTTTTAATAGGGTTATCTGTTTCTGAAACTGCAGATATGATATCTTCTGTTGTTACAGTAGTGTTTATCACCTTGACCGGAGTACTGGACCAAGTATTTCTCTACATTGAGAAACTATATACATTATATTTATTAGATGCACTATTTGCTATTATGTTTACTATTACAAAGCCGTTTTGTACATAGAAAAAAAACATTTACGTTTAGAATATGAAGGTTGTCCATGCTGCTTGCTGCGGTGATTAATTTGTTACGGCCGTTTGTAAGAGGAGCTTTGCACACTGGATACGACCTTTTTACACCGAGACTAAGAACAGAAGGCTCCCCATGTACATTGTTAGTTTAAGTTTTCACCAGGAATCTTTAATCTTTTGGTATCTCCTTATGGTCCGAATCAAATGCAAACCCACCAACAATGTCTTGGTCGCTGGGTCCATTTTCTTCTGTCTTAAACCAAGTGACAACTTTCTCCTTTTGAAGCCACTTTCCTCCTTCCCTTTCAACCAACTCATATTTTTCATAAATGAACAAATAATTAAAGGTTATTACCTATTGAAATGTAGAGTGGATGAACAGAGACATATTGGATTTATTAGGCCACTGGTAGAGTTTCCTCAAAACCATATTGTTAACTTACTTCTACTGCTGTTTTCACGGTTTAAAATTTTTAACCCCACCGCTCCACCATCCTACATTTTGACTGCATAGTGCTCCATCAGCATCAGGCGTCAGAGTAAATAGTAAATACTGCATTTGTAAGTGAGATACTGGGACGTGAGTACATCTGTCAATGTGCATATTTTATATACTAGGTTAAATATACATTCTGGAATATAGATATAGTCTACATTATTATTTGCACTGTGATCCCGTATATTTTTCTCCCTCTGTCTCATTGAATTCTCTACGTTACTTTTTGACACGCTTTTTAAGGCTCATTTAAAGTATAGTTCCATATTTTTTTAAAAAAAATTTCTTTTCTGAATAAAAGTTTAATGTTTAAACTTTTATTCAGAATTTTTTTTTAAAAAATTATAAAACTACACTTTATAGGAGTCTCGAAATACGTGCAAACAGTGCACGTATAGTATTGAATGGGACGGAGGGAGTACCGTTTTGTTCCGGTGCTTCTGATCAACTTATGGCCAAGTTCCAAAACTTTCCCGCTTAGTGCTTAGTGGTTATTTGTCATCTCAATAACTTTTTCACGCTATTTATTATCTCTGTTTTTTTGAATATTCAGACTGTTTAAAATACTTACAGGTTGCCGGCATTGTTGTGTAATTTGTGTTCAATATAACTTGTTGCAGTAGTGCCTGATGTACAAAATTTGGTACACAAAAAGTTTACAAAATGATGTGGCACATGAGTTGTTAAATTTTAATTGGATTATTAATGTGAATGCAGGGGCCATTCCAATAAATGTTTGTCGCACGCTCATTTTGTGAAAATTTTTGTATACAATTTTGTAGACCTAGCATTATTCTACAAGATATGCAGATAAATGTTTGACAAGCACATAGCAACTGTTTTAATTCAAGATTGATAAAAGATCAAGTAAAGTAATACACAAAAATTCTGTATAAGCTTTCCGCGGAAGTCGTGGTTTTTTCAATTGTTAAATGTCGTCGTTTTTATTGAAAATAAGTTTCTAGTTTTCCAGCTTTGGAGTTAACAAACACAAATTTTGATCCAACAATTGTTCTTAGAGCAAGTCCAATGCAATGCTATAAGTGGTGCCATTTTTATAATTTGAAACCAAATGCTAAAAACTTCAACTCCAAAGAAGTTTTATACTTGGATGCAAATATGCATAAATGCATACTTGGTTCTAAATTTGAAATTAGGGATGCATTTATGCATCCATGCCACATCATTAAGTAACCATAAATAATATGCATAGTGGTGAACTTTAAAAAGAATTTAGGAGAGAGGGATAAAAATTATTCAAATTTGGAATTACTTAGATGCAAAATGCAACTAGCATTGGAGTTGAAGTTCTATTTTAGCAACCAAAAACACTTTTTGGTGTCAAATTATAGCAATAGTTATAGCTATTTTGCATCTTGCATTGGACTTGGTCTTAAGAAACGTCCATTGGGTACTAACTAGTTTAAGCACCAGAAAGGATATTGGCAGCTTATTCCTGCTTGATTTCCTATCTTATATATATGTTATGTGTGGTACTTATTCAAGCGTTGAAGATTGGGCTTATAGATTAGACCATGCCCTACCTTTGCCGTGCCTCATCCTTCACCAATGGAGCATATTAAACACCCTGAGGCCATTCCTTGAGTCCACATATTTACAATTTTTACTAAATAATTGTTAAATAGTATTATACAGCTTCGTCGATTTGATCAAACGACCGAGACTTTACATACATAGCTTTCAGCATTCTGGCTGTCTACATTGTTTGCTTCTGGATTTTCTCATCCTTCCATGTGCAAATTTGGACCACATTTAGTGTAATTTGCAGTTTAAGAACTTAACTCGATCTTATCATAGTGCCAGAGCTTCCAGTTATACTAGTCACCCAAGCTTAAGCACTAAAAAGTTCAACTAATGAAGCAACAACAAAACAAAGAATTGTTGATATCGGAAAAGAATGATATTTTTCTTTAAACAATGGAACTTAAATGTGAGGAAGAGAGTCTGAATTGGATGATGAAACAAACGTAGACAATATGAAAATTGTAATGATGGAGACTTGGAGTGGAATAACAAAATGGATATACTCTCTTAAGGAGGTAGATTGAAAGACAAAAAAAATCTTGAGGAACAGAGTGATGTGAAGTGTAAACGTCAAATAGATATTTAGAATATTTGCTCCATGCTCGTAGTCGTCGACATACAAAATAAATCTCTAAGAATTTGCAGTCCAATGGTTAGCATATGTAATTTTTGAATATTTAGGGACAGCGCGGTGGTAAAAGCCGGAACAAGCTTGGCTATCCCAGTTTTTTTACTATCAAGACTATAATCTGTGTACTGTATAGTAGGTAATATGAGAGTACTCCAAGACAAAACAGAAACTATATTGGGATTCTAAGCCAATCCCTCCTTCAAATATTGGTGAAATTGCTGCCTACTGCATTTAAGCAAGTCAGCTACCTCAAGTTTTTGATTACATGTTACATATTGATTGATATAAATTTTTGAAAAATCAGGGCTCTCCGAGAGCTACCTTGAGTTCCAAGTACTTCCACCCTCGCTCATATAATAGACAACGTGAGTTCGAATATTCATAACCGAAGACCTCTCAAACAACCTCGCTTACCTTAACAGAAGCAAACATAAACCGAGATTTACTCTGCCTTACACAAACTCTTCTGAAAATAAGAAGCAGATAATTGATTAAAAGCAGCAGGGTTAAATTGTAATGCTACAATGTTAATTTTCCATTGACATCTATTTCGATAGCTTGATCTAATCATGGAGTAATGATTGTTATTTATTAGAACCACGTCAAATTAACTTGAATAGTTTGCAAAGTTGTACCCCGCAACTTTCAAAACATTTATAGGAGAAAAATAAAGCTGTACTTTGTAGTGTTTGTCCCTGGACTTAATTAAACAACAAAGGTCTACTCGGGTCATTTTATGGCCAGCTCCGTTGGTACCACAAAAAACACTTCTGGCATCAACATGCACTCTTGTCCAAGCTTTTCCCCTTCTATATAAACCTTCTCAAGCCTCTTCAAACTCCACAGAAATCATTACCAATACAGTTCTACTTGATTAATACTGATAGTAAAGATGATTCAAATTCTCTTCCTCTTCTCTCTTCTCTTCCTTTCTGAAGCAGCAGTACAAGACTTCTGCGTTGGGGACCTAACAGGACCAGAAAGCCCTGCAGGATACTCCTGCAAGAAAGCTGCCACAGTCACAGTTGATGACTTTGTGTTTTCTGGCCTCAAGATGGCCGGAAACACCACAAATATCATCAGTGCAGCTGTGACTCCAGCATTTTCCACTCAGTTTCCTGGTTTAAACGGCCTTGGAATCTCCATGGCACGACTAGACCTTGCCCCAAAAGGTGTCATACCAATGCACACCCATCCTGGTGCATCTGAAGTTCTAGTTGTTGTTCAAGGTGCTATCCTTGCTGGCTTCATTTCTTCTGCTAATGATGTTTATGTGAAGAAACTCAATAAAGGTGACATTATGGTTTTTCCTCAAGGACTGTTACATTTTCAAATCAATGCTCGTGGAATACCATCCATTGCTTTTGTAAGCTTTAGTAGTCCGATTCCTGGCCTTCAAATTACTGATTTTGCATTGTTTGCCAATAATTTGCCTTCAGATTTGGTTGAAAAAACCACATTCCTTGATGACGCTACTGTAAAGGCGCTTAAGGGCGTTCTTGGTGGAACTGGCTAATTAGTTTGAAAATTAAGCAAGAAAGCTTTGTTTTGTTTGTTCACGACCGTCAATTAGTTTCAGTGTTTTTGTTTTAAGCCAGATAGTTCTATGAGCTTAATGGTTAATAGTATGCTTTATGTAATATAATTCTGTAATAATCTTGTAACTTATATTCATTTTTATATAAATTTATTTCAATGCTCTCCAAATAAAATGGAATAAACCACAACTGATCTGACAAATACGAAGAGTAAGAATTAATAATTTACATGAACTTGTATCAGTTTGAACCGTCTTGCCTGACACATTGATTTTTAATTTTCTTGGTTCTTTTTGCTGAAGAACTTTAGCAGATGATATAACAGGAAAGTCAATATTAAGAATTTTTTTTGAAACTGGATTTGGATTAATATTAAATTGTTGCCCCAGAGGTTTAGAATTCATTTTTATTAGGAAAGTTTAAGAGCACCTTTAACAGCACAAATAGAAGTTGACATTATAAATAAGGATGGATGTGGACTAGAAAAAGGCCTTATCCACCAATTTCCATGAACTTCCTAGGCTAGAGTTTACAAAAGAAAACTTACAAATGAAACAACAGTTCTTCCAGTCGACTTGTCGAGCCTGTAGTTTCTTTCCCTTACAAAGGAAGACGTTAATGACATGGCATGCATGTGTCCTCTACACTTCCAGATTGTATTCATAGGTGGCTTAGTCTCCTACCTTGTATTACTTGATCCACAAGGTCCGATGATTAGACCCTCAGCGAAACAAGCCCAGTGACTTAAATCTGGTAGATTATTGTGTTTAGTATCATAGAAAACCTGAAAACTGACCAGGATAGCTACCCTCCTGATGTTTATTTTTCGAATGCAAACCTTGCCAATTTCCGAGGAATTTGGTGCCCACGGATGATTAGACCCTCAGCCAAACTAGCCCGGTGATTTTAATCTGGTAGATTATTGTGTTTAGTATCACAGAAAACCTGAAAACTGACCAGGATAGCTACCCTCCTGATGTTTTTTTTTCGAATGCAAACCTTGCCAATTTCCAAGGAATTTGGTGCCCATGCTACCCCCCCAATTAATAGCGAAAAATCTGGTAACACGTACATTTTTGTGCTTTCATCTAACCCAACATATGTAGCCTGTAGGACTTGATGGTTTTTCCAAGTACAATGTCCTTTACTTGTGCTTAGTCCGGTTTCACAAAGGACTCAATGCTTGATCAGGACACCTTGTAATCCTACTTACCCTGACGATTGATCAATTACAATCGAAAGAACCCATTGAGTTCCTATGATATATCTCCATTGGAGAAAGTCCTAGATTGGCTGGTAAATTTTAAAAGCTCTGGTTCTTCCTCCGCACTTTTTTAGTGCCCTTGGGGAAACTACACTTTATAGTTTCCCTATTTCCATAAGTCCTACTCTTTGTTGTGTAGGAGGCAATCCCTTTTAAGTTTGCATTTTCTTTGCTTTTGTTGTTCCTGAGGTCGTGGAAGAATAACAGAGTGACGGTGATTTGACCCACAGACCTTGACCTTTTTTAAATGCCAGAACCTTGCACCTTCTCCTTGATCAGCATCTGGAACCGGTGATTTCAATGAATTCCTCCCCAAGAACCGTAACAGCATGTTATGGATTCGGACCTCATTCGGTTAGATAATCAAGATATGATTCTAAGGTTATATTTCAAGATGGTCCTATTCTTACCACGCAACAGAGTCAAAATTGAAGTAATTACGACTCGACCAGATCAAAGGATCAGATCTCTATCAACTTCAGCATTCTTTTCATGAGAATATGATTTTAGAGATGAAGATTTTAATTAAACCTATTTTCTTACAAGTACTACTGGCTATGTAATAATTTTGTAGAAAACTAAAATGTAAAACGTAAACATGACTTCACAGTTCGGTATATGCAGTTGGATACAAAAATAGTTTTGCCACTACAATTATTCTACCTTTCTATTCTAATAAATAGTTTGCAGTGAATCGTTTAAAGTAATCTCAATAATGAAAATGCAACTCTACAACGTTTATACATAGACAGACTTTGGAAGCGCCAAATTCACCCAGTGAACATGAAAAGAATCAGATTCCCTTACCAGCTCTAAAATAAGTTGGCTACGATAATGAACTGCACAACATGTACATCAGTTTGTATGCAATGGATCCATAGAGTCTGTGGTAGTACCCAATACAAATGGTATGATCAAATTGGTAAGAGAATTCGGTGAATCAATATTTGCTGCATGCCCTGCATCCTTCACTATTTCCAATCTCGATTTTGGACCCAAATGCCTGCCCCCAACCATGAAATATTCATAATTACACAATGAGATTATAAGATGGATAGATCATACACACATATATTAGTCCTAAAATACCTTTGCAGTTGATAGGCCAAAGAAAGAGGAAAGACATTGTCCTTGTCACCCCATATAAGCAGTGTGTCCTTCACCAAATTTATACAATGATGAGATTAAATTCCCGTAACTATGCAACTACGATATTTTTTAACAATTGCACTAAGAAAAATTACAAGAAAATAATTGTAATGAACGAATTTATAAACCTGAGTCAGGACAGGAACAGGGTTGGGATCATTCTTTGAATCCATTAATTCCTCCACCAGTTCTTGCTTCTCCCTCCTATGATCATTGCAAGTCATCTACACACATACAAATATCAGTTTTAGCTGAAAATGAACCAACTCAGCCTACATAAAACAAACCAGTGACTTGTTTACTGAGACAAGTCAATGTGACAGTGGCGGAACCAGGATCACAAAATAGCCGGGGCTGAAATGAATTATTGTTAATTTTTAGAATTTAGTCGGGGCTTAAAGTAAAACTTCTACTGATTTTTTTACTAGAAATCGTGGTTTTATAAAAAATTTCTTACTAAAATAATTAGTCTAGCCCGGGCTTCAGCCTAGTTGTTTCTGCCCCTGCAATGTGACACAATAATCTACAACACTGGATAATTTGTACTACTATGAATCAGTGATTTATATTTACATTATAATTAAAATGAAAGATAAAACTGACTCTGATAAAATCATTGAGCATGCAATTAGGAAGCCACTTGAAGGGATCAAAAGTATAAATAGCCAAATCCATAAGAAGCCTCAAATCTTCGGGATTTTCAGGCAACAACAAATCAACTGCATTCCTCCCAATCTTCTTAACCTGCACCTTCATCTGCTCCTCAGTAGCTCCAATCCCACTACTCATGATCACCACCTTGTCCACCATCTCCCCACAAATCTCCGCCATTCTAAAACCTACATACCCGCCATAACTAATCGCGTAAACCGAACACTTGTCCACACCTAATCTCCTCATCCCTTCACTCACGCACTCCGCTTGAAACTCCACTGTCCGGTCCTTTTTAATCGTATACGAGTCACCGAAAAATAATAAATCCGGAACGTACAAATTAAAATGTTGCGACAAGCGTCGCACTTGTCGTAGAAACTGCCACTTGGAGTTCCCACCGTAGCCGTGAATGAGGAGGAGATTAGGCTTGTTAAAGCGACGATGAGATGAGATCCAGAAGTGCATTGTGGTGCAGTGATCAAGATCAACTGTGGTGGATGATAAATTACAGAGTTTAAAATAAACGGTTGCGATCACGTCGATGAAGAGGAAGAAAGGGAAGGAAGGGAGCTTGAGTGAGAGAATGTAGGTTGTTATGAGCATGTAGAGTGAGAGGAGACGCCGGAGTAGACGTACAACATTCATTGTTGGACGGAATTTAAACATTCAGATGTAGATTTATTTGTGTGGAGATTGATGGCATGCGATGTTAAACAAATGAATGGGGAAGTGGACTGTTTTTTTTATGTTACGATATGACAAAGATCAGAGACAATACAATAGCATAAGTTACGTACGATAAACTATTATTGTGTAAAGTTAGGTAGCACGTCGTTATTGTTCCCGCAAAATTTGTATAACAACAATTTGAATGGGGTGCAATAATTGATACTGAGTATTATCATTGTTGTTTTTCTTATTTTTATTTCACTCTAATCGTACTGTATACCATCTAAATTTAAATTTAAAAACTTTCATATATAACAAAATTAGTATGATACATTTAAGATATAATTGATACCGAGTATTATCATTGTTATTAGTACATATATGATGTAATTATATATGATATATAATCATATATTTAAAATATAATCTTTTTAAACAACTCTATATTTTCTATTAATAAATTAGTATGCTGTCTATTTTGGTTATTTTGATTTTCACATAAATTTAAAGATAAACATCAAAAGTTCGGTGATAAAAAATAAAAATACATTGAAAGTTTGATATTTTATTTTATTATATAATATATATATCATTCCTAATTTTTAAATTTAAATTCAAATTCAATCATCATCATTGTTGTGGAATAAAAAATAACGCTTCGTTTGTAATTAATGCTAGGGTTTGTGAGCTTCGAGCTTGAATGGCTGCACTCGTGTTCGAGACTTATCGGTCCTTACGAGATGCCTACGTATCTC
>PHNY01051444.1:785-11952 GCA_003724115.2 Anethum foeniculum
TTCAGAACAGGTTTCAGAATCGCGATGCAATTAATGACGATTGGAAGGTTTGCAGATGAGACGATGAAAAAAAGAGAGGCGAAAAGAGAAAGACGATTAGGATTGTTCATCTAAAAATAAGGCAAAAATATCATAGATCTGATAGGGCTTGGATTGAACAAACTTTCTACATGAAGGCGTTACAAAACAAACCGAAACGATGAAATTTGATTGTACGCCAGAATCTCCGAAACAAAGGTCATCTACTAAGAATCAAAGCTTGAGAAAAGAACATATATGATAATAGATTATTGACTCCGAATGAACAATGGAGAGGGTTTTGGTGGATTATTAAGCATTCCTAAATTTTAAACCAATCATATTATACCAAATATTTTCCTTATTTACCATTTTCATCCTACTATATTAACCATGGTTAATTAATCTATTCTATATTATAATAGACGAAACATTAAAAGTTTGGTAGTCGGTTGGTCGGTACGGTACTTGCTGAAATTACTTAATTACCCTTATTTAATAATTTTAATATTTTTACTTAATTAACCTTACTTATTAGTACATAAACCACTTACCTTTTTTTAGTAAAAACACATTACATTTTCTATTTTCCACAACTAAAACAGCTCTTTTTACAAAAATACCTTTTTCATTTTCCTCGACTAAAACACCTCTTTTTCCAAAAATATCACTTGACAATTATATTTAATAAAATATTAATATTACTAATAACTATCCAAGTACCTTTTTCAACTAAAACGTATTACATTTTCTATTTAAAATAACAAAACTTGCTCTTTTTACGAAAATAACATGGCAATTCTAATTAATAAAATAATAATATTATAATTACTAATAATTAACTAGTTACCTTTTTAAGCTCAAACTAAATATTTTTTTATATATTTTTAAAATAAAATACCTTTATTTCTAAGAAATCACAAAAATATACATGTTAATATATAATTATTATTAAACCATGTCATTTAAAAACTTTAAACCAAAAAATTTTAATTTTTTAAATTTTTTTTATTTAAATTGAATTAAAAAAATCATGTAATATTAAAGAAAATCCGTGCATTAGACGATTTATTGAAAGTTTTGGTTCTACGATTTTCGATTTTTGGTCTTTTATCAATAATAGTATTATAATTAATAACTAATTAATTAACTTTATTAAATAAAATAACAATTACCTTTTCCAACTAAAACATGTTAACTTTTCTATATTTTCCATCTAAAATATCTTTTTTTCCAAAAATATCACGGGCAAATAAAATATCTTTCTTTTCTAAAAATATCACGGGAAAGTCTATTTAATAAAGCAGAATAATAATATAATTATTAATAACTAACAAATTACCTTTTTTTCTTATCACGGAAAACTAAATATCTCTCTTTTCTAAAAATATTAAGATTAACTAAAATATTCCTTTTCAAAAATATCACATGCAAGTCTATTTAACAAATAATAATAATAATAATAATAATAATAATAATAATAATAATAGTAGTAATAATAATAATAATAATAATAATAATAATAATAATAATAATAATAATTATAATAATAATAATAATAATAATAATAATAATAATAATATAGTTATTAATAATGAATTACCTTTTCAATTTTTTCTAACCAATCCTCTAATTTTCTCAATATGTTATGGACAATTCTATTTAATTAAAATAAAATAATAATATTATAATTATTAATAACCAACCGATTATCCGTTTCAACTAAAATGCACTATCAATTCAAATAAAATTGAAGATATAGTACTAAATTTTTTAATTAAAATTAAATTTAAAAAATAATACAATATTAAAGAAAATCCGTGCATAAACTACACTAAATACATATAAAAAATACAAATCAAAAATACATATTCAGAAATACTATAAACTACATCTTCTGGTCGATAAAAAAAAAATAAAAAATCGTTACTTATTTCTTTTTATACCTTTATAATAGGTCTAATTATTTTTAAAAAATTGTTACCAAATTTAACATATTTAATTATTTTAAAGTTATATTCTAATTAAAAAACTTATAATTATTCAAAATTAAACACGTACTTTAGAATCTATTTACTCTTTCAATTAATAGAATCAGAAAGATATTAAAATACGAATCATTAAACAGGAAATATTAAAAGTAACCCGTGTATTGTTGGAGATATAACTATTATATTGAAGCCGAAAAATTGAAATTTTGGATTTTCTTTTCGATTTTCAATCATTCTATTCAATAAAATAATAAATAGATAATATCATAATTAATAATAACTAATTAAATTATCCTTTTTAACCTAAATTTGTTAGATATTTTTTAAAAATAAAACCTATTTATTTATAAATATAACTTTTCAAAATTAATTTAATCTATTAAAAGCAACCTATGCATGGCACATGATATAAATTATACTATATTATAATAGATAAAACATTAAAAGTTTGGTCGTCGGTACATGGTACATGGTGATTTTACTAAATTACCGTTACTTAATTATATATTTTGAAAAAAGTAATTTTCATAAAATGTTTTTTATACATTATATAAAAATATCATATATAGTTACCTTTTTCAATCAAAACATGTTACTCTTTCTATTTTTCTTAACTAAAACACTTCAATTTCTAATATTATGGCAATCAAAACACGTTAATCAATTATCTTTTTCAATGAAAATACCAATTACTTTTTTCAACTAAAACATGTTACCTTTTCTATTTTTTCCGGCTAATACATCTCCTTTTCCAAAAATATTACGGGCAACTAAAACGTCTCCTTTTCATAAAATATCACGGGCAACTAAAATATTTTTTTTACAAAAAATGTTCAAGAACAACTAAAATATCTCTCTTTTCCGAAAATATCACGGGCAAGTCTATTTAGTAAATTAAAACAATAATAATAATAATAATAATAATAATAATAATAATAATAATAATAATAATAATAATAATAATAATAATAATAATAATAATAATAATATACTTATCAATAACTGACCAATTAGCTTTGGGCAACTAAAATATATCTCTTTTATTAAATATCACGAGCAAGTCTATTTAATAAAATAGAATAGTATTAATATAATTATTAATAATTAACCAATTATCACGGACAACTAAAATATCTCTATTTTTCAAAAATATCGCAGGTAAATAAAATATCTCATTTTTTTCCAAAAATATCACGAACGAGTCTATTTAATAAAGTAGAATAATAATATAATTATTAATAACTACCCAATTACTTTTTTTCAGCGAAAACATATTATCTTTTTTATTTTTTCCGACTAACCATCTTTTTTTCCAAAAATAACATGAGCAATCCTATTTTAATAAAATAAAATAATAATATTATATATATGTAATAATAATAAAAGATATCAATTTTTTTAATTCAAGTTAAATTAAAAAAAACATACAATATTAATGAAAATCTGTGCATCGCACGGGGTTTAAGCTAGTAATTCTAATTTGAATATAGTAATTACTTGATCTAACATAAGTGTTCGATATTCTGACCGGCCAAAATTACCGGTCGAGTTTGGGTTTGAGTTAAGCAACTTTTGGAACCAGTATACTAACACCATCCGAAACCCGTATTTGTCAACTTTATACTCAAATCAAACTTCTAATTTGGCTTTATAGTTCTTAATCATATATATTCATACTTTTTAATAATTTAATGATAAAAAATTCTTTATGCTTTATCTTAACTTTAATAATTAAAAATTTAAATTATTTCTTTATTATAACTGCGTATGCTTGCTTGAATTTATAGATAAAATTTGAAATGTGTTTATTATATTAGTTTTTAACATCGTACATATTTAATAAGCGCACTCTTTAAGATTGTATACTTCTATTAATATAACTTTTCAAATTTATAGATTAACAGTCTATCTAATAAATACATTAGCACTGTCAATGTTCCAAAAAAATTATTAATAATACAAATTTAATCTAAAAATATATAATTATATAATTTTTTCTAATCATACAATTTTGTTTAAATATACAACATTTTTATAAGACTTATACTCATATTTAGTAAGCGCACTCCTTAATATGTATGCTTTTCAAATTTTTAAAATTGATAGTCTATCTAATACATAGGTTAGTTATGTCAATGTTTTGGGAAAATTAAAATAATAAATTAACCTAAAAATATATAGATGAAGATCAACGAAAAAGATAAAAGAAGAAAATGTAAATCTATTATTTGTATGTATAAAATCTGAAAGTTTATGATTCAGATTAAGAGAACAATAAAATTTGTGTGATTAAATTGAGATATGATAATCGAGGCCCTTAAAGAAATAATGTTAATGTCATTTCTTTTACTTTTAAAATTTTTCAAAGTGCATAACATAAAAAGCATGCAATAATAAGAACATGCACAGGCAAATACCTGAACATTATATAGACAATATGAGATATGTGTTCTCGCATCTCATACAAGCCACCAACGGACTACCTACACGCATTCAGTTGTTACAAGGTCTTCTCGGAGAAAGAGCATAGGATATTCTGTTACATATCAATCGTAAAAATTCATGTAAGAAAAAGTGCTAAGCGTAGTCGGTGTACAAGCACCCATGAGAAACGTCTCTATCATATATAATTTTACATAAACTTCCTATTACTTGGACTTTTTATAAAAGAAATAACGCAAGTGTTATTGGCACATTTTTTTTTACTTTGGATTAGAACACGTATGTATGTCGTGTAAAGTGGGTGAATAAATTGGACCATACTTCTGGAAAATAATATATCTGGTCTCTGAGTATGGATAATTGACATTTAAATTAATTTTGAAGTAATTTTGTATGTAAATACAATAAATATATATTTTTTATATTATAAAAATGATGAAGATTAGTGTTCGGTGCGTAATACGGGTAAAATGCTATTTTTAATAAAATTTATAGTTAAATTTATGTACAATAATATTAATATAATTTATATAAATGTTAAAGTGAAGGCCTTTTTTTACCTATTGTTTAATATATATTGCCCATATTATTTTTTGACGGTATTATGGCCCTTACTGAAATACATGTCTATAAAAGTGGTCATCATTTTTTTTTCAAATTTCCCGAAGTGCATAATATAAAAATCATGCAGTAATATTGACGTCCACACACATATGTTGGATATGTGAACATTTTATAGCCATATTATGAATACTCACGTCTCCAACAAGTCACCAAACTACCTACACACATTCATTAGCTACATGGGCATTTCCGCGCATCTGGGAACCGTATGGGCTATCTATATCGTGTATGACACAACAATTGTAAAACTCAATACGCATGCGATTAAAATGTGGTCGCCGTACACAGATCCACCAAAAATGTGTTCAATTCTTGTTAGGTCCCAATATATTTGTAGAAGGGGGGGTTGAATACAAACTATACTGTTTTCTCGAAATTAATACGGAATAAAAGATTGAAACAAGATTCAAGTTAAATATAACTTATATTAAACTTGAAGGGTTGTTACAAACACGGCACAGCTTACAAGGATTTAATCTCAAACTACTTAATACAAATCTAGAATAAATTCGACATGAATTATTCTATATTTGTAATAAATGGATCGAATGCTAAAAGCTATTTGAGATTAAGGTGTAGGGATATTTGATCCGCTAGATAGTTTCACAAGTACAAGCAACTAATTTATAATGGATTGAATTCAACAATAAATGCTAGAAATTAATTCTTGAGGTTTGCAGGTGGTTGGCCGAGAGGAATGAATGAGATGCTTTCTTTTCTTTCTGTTCTCGGCTTCTGTGAATGTGTTATCTTTTGATCTGTTGACTTCACTTTGCAATATATACACTGCCTTGTCTTTCTGATTAAAACAATTCATAATAAACTAATAAGACTATCAAATTAAACTTGATAATACTACCAAAACAGTTGGTAGTACTATCGGTAATACTACCAGCTGAGTTAGTAGTATTATCGGTAATACTATCAGGTAACACTGATAGTACTATCGGTATACTATCGGTAATACTACCTTGGTAGTATTACCAGTTTAAATTTGAATAGGATTATTAATATAAAATGAAAAATTAGATTAATTTAATTAAAATAATTCTAAATTAATTAATCTTATTAATTAACTTAATCAGTAGATTATTTCTGAGCGAAATAAATTATTTTCATAAATTAACTAATTGATTAAATTAATTAATAAAGAATTAAATTAATTTCTTGACAGCAACCAGTCTTCTGAAAATCACTGAATAATATGAACAAATTCCACCACTTCAATGTTGACACTCGATGTACTGTCTGGTTCATGAGTGACTAACTTCTGTGACGGTTCTTCATATCTTGACTTTACAGCTGTGATTTTTCTTCACTTGGAAACCCTTTATCCTTGTACTGAATATCTGTAAATTTGATTGTCACTTGGATGAGATCTCTGTCAAAAAAAGGTTCCACTTTCTTGATATATTTCACTGAGGCTTGATTAATTAAATGAGCTTCTTTCAGTGATGTAATTCTTCAAGAGTGTAGATTGACTTTGATTCTTCTTTCTTTGACGAGTAATACTTTCTGAGATCCCTGTGACTNNNGATTCTTATTTAAGTTGAGTTAAATCCTCGAACTAAACAAATAGGCTATGACATATGCCTTTCAATCTCCCCCTATTTGTTTGTTAGACAATAACAACAAATACCTAGATGATAACTCAACTAAACAGTAAGAAAAAGATATAACTTGAAAGATTAAGTAAATAACATAAAGTTCTGGATTAAATTAAACATTTCCAGATTCCACTAATTACATATAAATATAAGATAGATGTTCCTTTAGACTGAACATGTGAGTACATTGATCCTCTCTTGATTTATCTAAGCTCTAAAGATAAGTTACAATGCAGCTTGAGCTTTTAGTTCAGTTGTCTTCACTTCTGAATTCACCTTCTTCTAAAGATTGCAGCAACTCCTTGTCATAGACACGATCCCTTTCTGATAGATCATTGACTGGTCTAACTGGTTGAGCTCTAACTGTCTTCAGCTTATTTTTCAACTGATTGTACCTTTTGATGTTCTTTTCACAGTAAGCCTGAATCAGGTTAGCAGCTTCAGTTTTGAATTGAGAAGAGAATCCAGCAGTTCTTAGATGATGTTCCATCCAGACAAGGTGCTTAGCAGAATAATCTTTCAGAGATTGAGGATTAACGTTGCAAGTTTGAATGATGTCAGACTTGAAGAATTTTACTTGACTGGGCAAATGTATGACTTGAGGACTAGCCCTACTAGCAAATTCTTTCAGTTTATCACGAAGTACTTCATTCAGTTCAGAAGTTCTGCAAACCTTGTTGAGAAGAACCCAGAGTTCAGATAGAGTACGATTCTCGAAAAGATGAAGTGATACCATGAATGACCCTTCATTCTGATAGTATACAAAGATATTCATGTTAGGTCCAAATGTACATACAGAGGGGGGGTGAATGTATGTTCTTCATTTTTCGAAACTAAACCAGCGGAAAATAAAACTCAAAAATGAAAGTACAAGAACACACAGAGATCCGGGGTTAATATCTTTATTAAGAAAATAAACCTTGAAGGGTTGCTTACACCTTTGAATATGAAGGATTCAAAGTGTCAAAAAGAAAGCTTCAATACAAGATAAGCTATGAAACTATTAAGGCTTCCTATCACTCTAAAAAGCTAAAGCTTTTATCTAATGATAATCAATACAACGTATAAAAGCTATAACTGATGAGTGCAATCAGATGTGTAAGTCTTTATTTGTGAGAAAACAAACGGACATGACCTCTTCTTATCAAATCACTGTATAAATAAAAGCTTTCTCGATTTTGCAAGAGCTTCGCTTCTTTAATGGTAGAGAGATTATGAATACGTTTGCTACGTATTATTTATATAGCTGATAGATGGTAGGTGAGTGACTTGATGACGTGGCACGCTTCTGTCCATGTAAAATAAACCACAGCTTTCCAATTAGTCCTTTGTTGCGCTTGAATTAACTCTACAGCTTTCATACTTGGATATACATTGATATAAGCACTTGGTTGAGCCAAGAGTATAATCCAATCACTTAGAATCTTCACAACATACTTTGGTGGCGCCAAAGAAGGTGATTCATGCCTTAGAAACTTTAATTAAACCACCTTGTTGTGCCTAGAATGAATACCCTTGAAGTGGTGGCGCCAAGAAGCAGTTTAGCACTTAGATTCTACAAATTTCCTTGATGGTGGCGCCTACTAGCATTAACCTTGGATAAGGTGGCGCTTAGAGGGTCTTTAGCACTTAGAAACATCACACAAACCATCCAAGTTGCGCCTACTAGGTTAGGTAGCAAAGTAGTGGCGCCTAGAGCTATAGAAAGTAGAATTTGACTTAGTTTTTCTAGGCTAAACATCAAGTTGCGCCCAGAGGAGGCAGAGGAAGGGTAAGTAGCGCCTAGGGGGTGATTTTACCTTAGTTTCTACACCACACAAGGCTAAGTTGCGCCCAGAGCGAAGCAGGAGACCTATGTTGTGCCTAGAGCCAATGTAAGTACACTTTTGACTTAGTTTTTTTATCCCTTGCTTCATGGTTGCGCCTACTAGTGCATACAAGCCATTCTTTACTTAGTTTTTGAAGCACTAACATGTATGTGGCGCCTCCTATGGCTTTGTACATCCCTGGTGGCGCCTACTCCTTCCAATAGGGGATTTTGACTTAGTTTCCAGAGGCCTTGTCCACTGAAAAGCTATTCCGTCTTCACGTCTTCTCCTCGAGTCTTCGTACAAACTATTATGCAATCTTCTTAGGTACAAATACTCACTTGACAATCTACCTAATGATGATACTTAGTTTCCCTTCACGGATCACTGACGCCTAGTGCAATTGGTCTGGTTCACAGACGACTAGTTCCACTCTCAGGCCTTCGAATCATGAACTCTTCAAAACATTGTCAAGTATTCTACCATATCTAAACAACTTCACTTAGAATCCTTTAGGTCTTCACACTGATCATACCAACTGCTACGAATGACTTCAACCTTATTGCTCCGTTGCCTGAACATGATAATGAACTTCAAACGGTCTTCTGTTGACGCCTTCTTCACTGCAGCTACTAGGATCTTTATGTATATACCATGACTTCAATCTGTACTGATTTAGTGGAACATAGTATTATTTTCAAGTCCTTATTCTATGTTGAGTTATCCAAACCAGTATTGTTGAGATAATATATCCAGCTTCAATCCTGCTCAACAATTCATTTCATTTAGGACTTTGTCAAATCTAGCTGTAATCCATGAGATTTCAACTTTTATAGCATCCATGTACATGTTGTTATATGGATTTGAAATTTCAGTCTGTCAAGAAGACGAAGAAAATCCCTATCATTGTTTGTGCTTCGCTGAGGTAGATCAAGAACTCTTTTTGCTTCATCCCACTTAGCACCAATCTTCAGCTTGACATCCCTTCTTCTTTCTTCGGCCTTAATGTTATGAAGACGTTGTTTTTCAACATTCTCTGCCCTCTGAATCTCGTTCTTTTGTTGATGATTTGAGATATTTTTTTGAAGTTCATCCTCCTTTCTTTTCAGCTCTGCTTGTTGCTTCTTGAATTCTTTCTCAAAAACAGGATCCATTGGTGCTTCCTCTTCCCAGTCTTCATAATTAGTTTCTTCTTCAGCTTCATAGAGACCAGATTTATCCTCAGTGACTGGTTCAGCAGGAACATCAAAGATATCAAAGTCATCTTGCTCTCCACTGTAGTAGACATCATCAGGCATGAAAGATGACGATGATTTACCCTTTGTATTTGCACCAACCTTCCTTATCTCTTCACTAGAAGAATCTTTTTCTTTACTTGCCCCTTGCTCTCCATTACCCTTCCCTTGCTTCTTCTCCCCCTTAGTTGAGGGATCCTCTACAGATTTCCCTTTTGAACCTCCTGGACCTGCACTACCACCATATCCTGAACCTTTACCAGACGGTCCTTCAAAGAATATCATTTGCTCTGCATTAGGACAATGAGAATTTTTGATCATGAAATATAAGTGCTTCATCCCTTCATTGAGATGTTTCATGCCCTTTTCGATCTTGGTAAATTTAGCAGAGTCCATCTTCTGATTCTGATTAACTAGATGTTCAAGAGAATCCACGTTGGCAGTGATGTCAGCCAATTCAGGTAGGTTTGAGATGTCTGCAGCTGATAAGATTTGAGATTCTTGAATTGAGTTGAGCTTAGGAAGTAGAGAGTTCTTTAAGTCTGAGATATCATTTCGGACGAAAGTCAGCTGATTATTGATAGAGGTGGAAGAATAAGACCGTTCAACCATTTGTGCTTTGAATTTCTTAGCCTCAGCCTAACTTTCAGCAAGTTGTTGTTTGAGAGAAGCAATTTCTGATAATAAACATGCAGTGTATGTGTCAGTGTGTGCACTCATCTGAATTGCTCTCGTGTTTGGATCACTCTCCTTACGTGCATGTGTTTCACTCAGTATAAGAGCACGAGAGTCAGATTCCAAAGTTGTACCTGCAGTAGAAATCACCCTAGCCTCTTCAAGAGAGGTCAGTGGCGGTGCAATGTGAATTCGCAAGTCCCTGTCCCTGATCAAGTCTATAGAATCATTTGGAATTGATACCCGAATTGCTTCGGTGATAGACTGATCAAGTTGCCTTCCACTTTCTCCAGACAAAGCTGCGAGTGTAAAATCTCTTAAGGGAGCCAGAGATGTTCCCTCTGGGAGGGGAGAAAATGATTTTATTAGGAGTGGCTGAGAATCAGATTTTCCCTCTACGGCCTGTGAAGGCTCTTCTACCGTAACAATGGCAGGCACTGTAACCGTTCCTAAGTGCTCTCCTCTCATTGTGTCCTGAGCATCATCTAAATTTACGTCTTCTTCCATTGTGAGTAATGGAAGTGTGCTTGACTCAGTATAGGATGCCGTGGCCGTATGGCGAAATTCAATAGATTCATCCTGTTGAGAGGATGTCTCTAGTAACTGTTCATTGGCCATTTCAAAGTCCATTTCCTGTTGGGAGGATATGGATGGGCTTTCAGATGCCTCAGTGTATGTTCTTCTCTTCTTTGGAGGAGGCAGAGCTGAGGGTTCACTCACAACTACTTCACTACTAGCTATTATTCTTCTTGGCAAAAGTTTTGACA
>PHNY01051458.1:6880-18857 GCA_003724115.2 Anethum foeniculum
ATGTAAATTCTCTAATTATAATTATATTTTATATTTTAATATGAGTTTAAGGATCTCAAGATAGACTTTAAGAAAAATTTCCTAAGGTACACATTTATTTGTGTGTATTTAATTAAGCATCAAACTATTCGCTTTCCTAATTTTAAAACAAAACAAAATCATGGTAAGTAAATAAATGTCAAGATTAAGTTTTTTTTACATAGTTTTATCATATTTTAAGAAAAATATCCTAAGATTAATCTCAAAATCCTTATTCTCTTTCAATATTATTTAATTGTAAAAATTACTAAAAATTGTGAATTTGTCGTTCGGTGTGTAGCACGGGTAAAATGCTAGTTATTAATAACAACTTGAAAATTAAAATACGTTATTAATATAAAAGTAAAGGTGTGTTTGTAAGGAACAAGTGTCCGCACGCAGAAACAAGCAAAACTGGGTAGAAGGAAGAAAAAAGAATAGTAGGTGGTGATGGTGGTGATAAAATGCAATTGTTATTGCGGAAATGCAAAACTATGACATGTATTAGTACCACCACTTGTTTTCTCGCTCAATTACTTCTGCTTCCCACCTCTTCCTCCTCAGCTTTCAACTCTTCTCTTCCCAAATCTCCCCCTACTTCTCTCTCGGTAATCTCTCTCTCTCTCTCTCTCTCTCCCCCTCCCTCTCTCTCCCTCCCTCTCTCTCTCTCGCTAATCTCTCCCTCTCTCTATTTCTCCCTCCCTCTCCCTCCCTCCCTCCCTCTCTCTCTCCATTTCTCCCAATCTCTCTCTCTCTCTCTGCACATATGTTTATAGATAAGGTTTATTTTCCAGTAACTACTATCGTCGTGTTGAGAAATGTGATTTGTCTAGTTGAAATTGGTGATTTCGATTTAAATTAACTCGTAATTATAATTATTATTTTGTTGTGTGAGCTTATGATTATTGATTTGCATTATATCGCTAGTTTTAATTATTGAAATTACTGATTCTCATTTTGAGTTCTAATTTGGGCACGAACTTATATATATTGTCTGAGTAAACTATTATCAATTAGGCAAAACCTTATAAATTGTAGATTATGTGTGTGAACACGCTTAAACGAAAGCTAAAGTTAAAATGAGAACTGAGAACTTATTACAATTCACAAAATTTTTAGCATCGGTGATACAATGGTTTAAGTGAATTGTATTGTTATGATCGATAATTTGCACTAGTGTACCAGGTGATTTGTATATGTTTTTTACAGTTCTCGTGCTAAATTGGTTTTTAGCCTATAATGATTAACGACCCTCTGTGTGCGAAAGAGAGAGAGATAGAGAGAGAGAGAGAGAGATGGTTTAATTGCCACCAACTACTATTAATTTGTTGTAATTCACTTTGTCTGTATGTATGATTCATACTTCCGCACACATGTAGTATTATATCTGTGAAGGTTTGATTGTCCTTAACAACTATCTATTGTTGTAATTGTAGAATTTTTTAGGTCAAACTTCCAGATTTGAAACTCGAGGTTTCTGTAGGAGTTCCAGTGGAGGCGGAGCTATGACGAGTAAAATGGTTTCGTCGCTGCAAAGTATAGAGAAATCGGATGCTATTTCTTATTTATCTCAGAAAGAAGCTGCTGAAGTTGATGAGATTCTTATGGGTCCTTTAGGCTTTAGTGTTGATCAACTAATGGCAAGTGAATTTTTGTCTTTTGGGCTTGCTAATACGATAATCAAGGCTTTTCCTAATGATTACGTGCTTTGTATTTGTAGGAATTGGCTGGTTTAAGTGTTGCCTCAGCAATAGCAGAGGTAAGGGGTGAATGAATTTCACTTCATGTTTCCTTTTTAGTTTTAATATGGTAACATGAAAACACTAAGGTATGCAAATTATGGTTTGGAAATATGAGAAATAGAGAGAGAAAAAATATTTTGGTCGGTTTCATTTTTCAATCCATGCTCTGCATATTGAGTCCATTCCAGCATAACAAGTCTTTGTGGATACCTGTAATCTATTAGTACGAGTAGAGTATATTTGATGCTTAAAGTACTATTTTAAAAAATATGAGTCTAACTGTCACTTGATAACCTATTATTTTATCGATACATGTTACACTAGCTGCTTTAGGTGATTACTTCCAGATAATCAAATTCTATTTGGAGTTTGGAAATATCTGTGACACTATGTGATAGAAACACAGTAACTCAAATATTGTATTTTCAGTTGCACCATTGTCGATTCACTGGAATGATTGAAGTTATATGATCCTAAAGGATGCGTTGTACCTTTTTTTCATTTAACAGCATTGATGATTTATAATGAGATCCTTTTTTTTCCAAAAGGTCTATACAGCAGACAAATATAACAACGTACTTGTAATTTGCGGTCCTGGAAACAATGGTGGCGATGGTCTTGTTGCTGCTCGTCATCTACATCACTTTGGATATAAACCCTTCGTTTGTTATCCAAAGCGTACTGCAAAGACTCTTTATACAGGTTTGGTAACTCAGGTATAGAAATTTAAAATCTCAAATTACAAATCTTATGAGGTCAATTGTTTTAATTATCTTATTTATCACAATAATTTTGTAGCTCGAGTCACTAGAAGTTTCTTTCATCCCAGTGGAAGATCTGCCTACTGAGTTATCAGATAACTTTGACGTTCTGGTGGATGCAATGTTTGGATTCTCATTTCATGGTGATTCTTCTTTCTTTATTACAAGACGCATCTGTATGTATTTATTACCATGGAATATTTCCTGAAAATAATTTCTGGTTTCACATATCTGGTTACTATGTTGACAAGGAAATCTAAAATTATTTTAATAAATTTCAGGGAAAAAAAAGAGGACACGTTGAAAAATAAAATTAAAAAACAAAAAACCAAAAGAAGTAAAAGGAAAACTGTCACCTACAGTATTAGTATGTAAAGCAAACCCAAGTTTATTGTTTCTACACTCTGGTCCATGTTTTGCAATGAGGCCAAGACTAGATGTTGTTGTCTTTTAGTTAATCCATTTAATTTGAGACGCTCACTCTCTTTTCTATAGTGATCTATATTTAAACTTATTATGATTGCAACCTTAGTCTGGTTGGATTTTTCTTGGTTGAAATATTAATTATCTCATTTATCGATCAACTTAAATGATCTGTTGTGCCAGAGTTGCAGTACTGTGATGGAAAACTATAACTATATGCAGCCATAAAAAAAATATTGATATTAGGGCTTCGTACAATTAAGTAGCTTTCAGTACAAGATAAAGCTGATGGGCGCCTTTTTATTAAAAATTATTTCATTAGACCTTATTGTTGTTTAATTTTAAGGTACCCCACGCCCACCTTTTGATGGGCTGATCCAGAGGCTGGTGCATCAACGAACTGTAGGTCATGGACTACCTGTTATTTCTATAGATATTCCATCTGGTTGGCATGTCGAAGATGGAGATCTTACAGGGGAAGGCATAAAACCTGATATGTTGGTGAGTCTTTGGGAGTCAACACTTTTAGACTATTTTAGTTGGTACTCATATGAATAAAAGTTTACACTTATCGTTTTAAGTGTATCATGTCCTTTCTTTAGGTTTCCTTAACTGCTCCAAAGCTCTGTGCAAAAAAATTTGATGGAATGCACCACTTTCTTGGCGGGAGGTTTGTCCCTCCTTTGATTATCAACAAATTCAACCTACAGCTACCCCCATATCCTGGAACTTCTATGTGTGTTCGGATTGGGAAAGCCCTCAATGTAGACATATCAGCTTTAAGAGAGAACTATATTTCTCCTGAGTTTCGTGAGGACCAAGTGGAGGCTGACCCTTTTGATCAGGTAGATCTATTTAAGCTGTAATTTATCTTTACCGTCTCTAACAGTAAATGGTTCCCTTCTCGTGATGTAATGTTGCAGCAATTTTCATCTAATATTGAGCTGTTATAATCTTTTTTAAAACTGCAAATTATTTAAAGCATCTTCGTAGCTTCAGTATTGAAACATTCAACTTTCAATTTTACAGTTCAAGAAATGGTTTGATGATGCAGTGGCAGCTAGCTTAAAAGAACCAAATGCTATGGCATTGTCCACTGCTGGGAAAGATGGCAGACCGTAAGTATTTCTTTTTTTGTGTTAAGGGTGTCTTAAAGACCAATTCTCAGGGAGTCGACATCAGGCTAGCAGTCTTTTACGTTGCCTTTCTATATTTTTCATATTGAAACTTTTGTTCCTGTTAAAAGCATCAATAATGGTCTATGGTCTTTTCTTGTGATGAGACGTATAATTATCACTTTTTTACATAATATTACATTGGTAACTATTAAAGAAGGTTTAAGTCATTGTTGCCCCCCACCCCAACCCAAAAAAAACCCCAATCTCTAATCTACTCAATGACTCATGTAATTACTCTCTTTTTTCTTCATCTCAATAACTCTCTCGAAGTCCACTCTCCTTCGCTATATTCTTCTCCTTTACCGGAAGTCCCGAATTCTCTTTAATCTAGCAAAAAGGAATGTTGATCCTAGAAAATCATCATGTGACAAGTTAGGATTAAGTACCTTCCTTGCGACATTGCAGAAATTAAACAAGATATATGTTCTTCAGCAGAAACCTGCATTGCTTTAGTGCTATGTTTGAACATGTTGCATGAGAAAGCTTTTAGGCCTTGAGGCAAACAGAAAGGTGACAGTCTGTGATTGCAGGGGTTATAAGAGGCCTGTGTGTGAGTATTTGAATTTCTGTAATTGATCATAACCAAAGAACAAAATTTGGTTAAAAAAATAAGAAAGGAGTAGTTGTACCCTTATTGTGATTGGCAATCAGACAGTGTTTTGTCGATGGCTATTGCAGTTGGTGAATTTTAATTAAGACCTCAGACATTTTGAGCAATGTATTAATTTCTCAACATTTCTAGCTCCCCTGTTGTGCAGGGGATTGCTAGTCGTTCTAATAGAAGCCAGTTACCTTATTTTTGATCTTTTTGCTGCAGTTCTTCACGAATGGTATTGTTGAAAGGTTTTGATAAGGATGGCTTTGTCTGGTTAGTCATCTTCTGTAGCTTGTATGATGGAATTAGCTTAAAGTTTTAAGTAGCTTATTTATATAACTCAATGTCTTTGTTTAGCAAATGACTACTGTTTATATGCAGGTATACTAATTACGGAAGCCAAAAGGCTCGTGAATTATCTGAAAATCCTCACGCGGCACTTCTTTTTTATTGGGATGGTTTGAACCGTCAGGTAAATTAGCTGGAGACTGTAATACTTGAGAAGCAATGGCTCCCTGCGCTTTAGACTCGTGTATACTTTCTTATGAAATTTTTGTACCCCCGTTAAAATTATTTATGATCCCTGCACTCATTAATACTTCCAAATTAGATTTGTTAAATCAATAACGGGATACTTGTATGCTGGTAGGCTGGATACTAAAGATAGAAGAGCTTTATGTAAAAATGTTAGTAAACTAGATCTCAAAAATATGTGAAAAATGTAAATACGTTTCCAAAATGTGTGGTACAAAAGTGATATTGGAGCGCCAAAAAGTAAGCTAGAAAACAATTGTGTAAAATTTTAAACACTCATTTTTTCAGTAGAAAAATTCAACCCGTATGTCATGTTGTGTAAATAGAATCGACCTCGCAACTCTTCTTTTGAAATGGATTCTAAATCAAGAAGGCTACTCTTTTTCCAGGTAAGAGTAGAAGGTTCAGTGCAGAAGGTTTCTGATGAAGAATCTGAACAGTACTTTCATAGCCGTCCTCGTGGAAGTCAAATTGGGGCTATAGTTAGTAATCAGGTATTGCTAATTCCAGTTCGTGTAAATATAGGATGTCCACTAATAGCAGTCACATCTTACTCTTGTTAAATATATTTCAGAGCTCAGTGATTCCTGGAAGGGATGTTCTCCAGCAATATCACAAAGAACTAGAAGAGAAATTTTCTGATGGGTCAGCAACTAAATTATCTGATCTTGTGTAACTTGCTAACAGCCTTTTTTTTACAGGGCTTGCTAACCAACTTTAGTTCTACAAGAACATCGATATTTTTAACATAAGATTTTAGTTTTCTTACAAGTAGTGTAAATCCATATCGAGTTATTGCTAAAAATATTTCCACTCAGTTCAGGTTCTGATTTCTTATGTTTCATTGAAGACCAATTTCATAATGGTTTTTAGATGCATTTTGAATTTCGATCTGTCTCTTTAACAATATATGTTGTTTATGTGCAGTAGTACGATTCCCAAACCAAAACATTGGGGGGGATACCGGCTTAAACCGAAGGCTTTTGAGTTCTGGCAAGGACAGCAATCTCGCTTGCATGATAGGTATTTCTATCCCAGCTGCCTTCTATTTTATTCGCCTCATACTTGTGTTACGCCCCTTCTGATCTGTTTCTATCCGGCCATTTTTATTACACTAATTTTATATGGAGAAATGAGCAGGGCTATAATATGAATCGAGGAATTCAAGAATATGGGCTCAATTTAATTTGAAGTTAATTCTGAGCTCACTCTAAAACAAGCATTTTTGCTTATCAAGGAATTTGAGTCGATTCGAGTTTTTGATGAGCTTGACTCATCTGGCCCAAACTTGATTATATTCACATGGAATGTAATCGGTCGGGTTGGGCTTAGTAATATTGGTTAGGCTCTCTATTGGGCTTAACAAATGAACTTTAAAATTTTGTGTAGCTCAAACTCGACATGTTTCGTATATGAGCCGAACTGGAACACCATCTCAACCTAATATGATGAAACTCGAAATCAATAATCAAAAACTGAACTCATGCTTCACAGGCTTTATGGTAAGGACATTTTACATCAAATGTTGATCCCCTGTTGATTGTGATTGGGCTGGACCCTAGGGTTATGACTTTATAGAAGCTGGCATAGATATAACTGCAAGAGAGAGTTATAAAATTATGGAGAAAAGACGGGAGGATCACAAACCTATAATTACCTGACAAAAGTGTGTAAAAACTGTAGTTCAAAGAGAATCACAGATGTTTATATTAGATTACATGTCTCAAGCTTTTTTCATCATTGTGAATTCCAGTATGATATTCGTGAAAATTTAAGTTGCTAGATCTTTGGCATGGCTGCATGAGATTTCATAGTGTTGAACGGTGCTTGGGGCTTGTAACCCCCAAATGGTGTACATCTTAGCACTGTAAAACATGCATAGATATTATACAAATATGATTTCATCTGCTTTCACATGCACTATATAATAATTAGAGCTGGCCACTTGTGCGGGTTTGAACCGCCTGTTCGAGCCCGGTTCGTACGGAAACCTGATTTTATTCGGCTCGAACCGGGCCGGGTCAAACCCGCACAATTCGTTGATTAATATGAGCCGGTTACGAATATAGATATAAGAACCCGGGACCGGACCGGCTCGCACGAGCCCGCACGAACCGTACGAGCCCGCACAGCCCGCACGAACCCGTAAGCCCTGCATAATCTGATTTCAAATATATACTTTACAATAAAATAATAACATGCTTAAGCATTATGCTCTTAATTATGTATTGTTTATACAAGGATGTGCATGAATAATTGTGCTATTATATGTAAATGAGATAATTCACACTATGCAATCTGCTATAATTCACACTCCACAAATCACAAGGATAATATAGGTCTAGCGGACAATATGAATTTTATTATTTTAACCATAATCTGATTTGAGTTGATTAATAAAATTTATTAATTTTAAAATAATTCTTAAAAGTCTAAATATGTGATTCTTAAAATTTATACCATTTTAGCCAGATAATAAAAATCCGAATAAATTATGAATTTCATCTATTTTGTTTTAAAATAAAAAAGTTTATGATTTAAATAAAAATCAGCTCTCCCTGATTTGATCTGTCATTTTTGAGTTGTTTACCAACTTAGACTTCCAACCACTAATGTATTATTGGCACCACTTATGTTTATTCGCACGGCCCGGCTAGCACAAACTGAACCGGCCCGCACGGCTCGCACGAGCTCGCGAGTCAGTGTTAATCGCGTGCCGGTTACGAGTCACTTTATCCCGGTTCAAATTCGGCCCGAGCCCGGCTCGCTACTTCTTCGTGCCGGTTCAGGGTTCATGTTTCGAGTGCTCAACCCGTAATGAGCCCGGCCCGGCCCGCACGAACCGCACAACTGGCCACCTCTAATAATAATATCATACCTGAAAAATTGAGATTCTAGGAATGTGCTGCTAAGTTGTATTTCATCAAACAATCAAGAATAAGACCATCTAAATTATATGTTTTGGGATTTTGTTGGGTGTCATCATTGTCAACAGGTTACGTTATTCTCCTGAAGAGATCGATGGGAGGATGGCGTGGAAGCTTGATAGGCTGGCTCCATGACTTGCATCTGCAGCTTCTTCATTGTGAAAATCAACTACAGAACCGTTCAATTCCCTTCTGCTGATAGCACGGTCATTATATCATTTGTACATAGAAGTATAAAATGTGTTTTCTGGTGGTGAATGATTTGAAAGAGAAGCTAAGAAAATAAAAACCTGAAGCTATGCTGAGCAATGGGCATGATCTACTATTCATTGTACCTCAACAGATGTACTCTAATTTTTTAATGGTACTGTTAAAAGTTGGTCAAACTGTTTCGGTTTGTGATTTAAAAATTATAACCATGTGATTAGATAAGACCAATTTATACATGAAAATTATAAATTGTACACCATATATACTTTAGAATTCCATGAGTTAATTTCCCTGTATAGTTCTTTCTAGTTGAGTACCGGCCCTGCCGGTATCTTCTGGACGTGTTGTGTTGATCAAAAGGCCATCAAAATCAAACAGGGAAATGCAAGTGTTATATGGCTGCAGACTTTGATGTGCTTATCAGGTTTGAAAGTGTGACAAGATTCGATTTAGGTTTGAAAGTGTGACAAGATTCGATTTAGATGTATTTTTCTTTAATTTCTACATGTTTGACAGGCTCCTCTGTGAAAGAAACATGAGGAAAGGAATAGTTATTTCCTCTCAAAGGTGTGTTTGACCACTTCCAAAGCTATATCTCTTTTTCTCTCCCTATTATAGTCATCACTCCACTTTCTTTTAGTTTGGCAGAAGATGACTGCACGTCAGGAGTCAGCATCCCCACCACTTTCATCCACACTGTTTTGAATATCTACTTTCACAAGCTCTCTTTATCACTTCAATATTATAATAGGAGTAGGTTTAAGTTTTGAAAATTTGCTTTTACGTTTGATTTTAGAACTGTGTTAGTGATTTGGGGTCATGATAATTTTGAGGATGAAGAACGTGTTGATATATTTTGTTCAAAATATTATAAACCACACCACAAGTTCAAAAGACCAAATAATTAATGTGACCCTTGTTTCGTAGCGGAATAGGAATAAGTTACAAAAAGTTCAAAAATTTGGAATCACATGTACAAATATTTAATTTAATTTTTTCAATTTATCAAATTTTTATGAGATAAATGAAGACTCCAGCTTATCAATCTTCAAAAAGAAATATTAAACAAACATCATATATTCACATTCAAAGTCATTAAGGAGCAAGGACAATGATTAGAAGAGTCTTTTATGCAATTATGCTCTACCTCCCCTAAATTATTTACAAAGATTTAACATATACCCAACTTTATCTTTCAATCTCATATCCTATCAAATGAATACATCTACCATAGCTCATGGCCCATCATGCAAGGTTGGTCTTTGGAGGCTGTGTTGGGATGGATAATTAGGCTAAAGTGGGTGAAACTGTTTGACAATTATTTCAATAGGTGTGAATTCAAAACAAATGAAGATCATTTACTTAGCTATCACTCTTTTAAAGTGGCCAAAGGAATACCGTCAATGGAGGATATGACTAAATTACTATCAGGTACTGATCATGAAAATGACCATGCAACAAATTCTTGATAAGTATCAATACATACAGATACCATGTGCCCAATTTCATTCTAATTATTAACACCGGTAACCATTTGAAAAAGAAAAAATAAAATAACTCGAATAAAATGAAAATTGGATCCATAAAATCAGGGAAAGTTTTATCTAAAATAGTATCGTAAGTGCATAATAAAAAAAAAAATCAACTTTATAAATATAGGAATGTACAGAAGTATTACATTATGTAATTTCTTATTTTACGTACTACATAAATTATGTGCAAGTAACTTTCATACAACACGATTGATTAATATTCATTCTACGTACTCAGATACATACATTTAACAAATTTAAAAAAAATTTGATGAATATAATTAACTTATCAGAGATTTTGAGTTACGCGATATTATCTATTTATCTTGATATATTAATTTAACAAGACCTACCTACTCCACTATTTATCATCTTCAGATATTGTAAAATACATATCTGTGATAATGTAAGAGCACTCTCATCCCATCCCATCCCCTATAACTTCCCCAATCCCCAAATTTTAAGGAAATCATCAAATTTAGTCAAAATTATATCTTGCATCCGGTTCCCCATTTTAGGGGAAATTTTAGGGGCAACTATATAAGNNTCCCCAAATTTGGGGGCTTACTATTCATTCCCATTCTATACTTTATACAATTTAATATGTAGATGAGGTGTGAGAAATAATAAAATAATAGTTAGTGGTTAAAGGTGTGAGTGAAGTGAGAGAAAAAGTAAATAAAAAAGATTATAGAGATAGAGATGGGAATTGGGATGTAGGAAATTTTTTGAAGGTGAATAAAATTTGGGGATAATTTTTTATAATTACTATTTTTGGTAAGATTTTGGGGTTGAGGATGGGGATCCTATTGTGAATGCTCTAACAAAATTCAATACATATAGTGAAGTACTAAAGTCAAATAGTTAAAAAGGAAAGATTATATATTCTCTTAATCTCCAACGATATTAAGGAATAATTAGTGTATAAAAGTGACAAGTATTAAAAGCCACTAATATGGACTCTGCAAATGCAGCAGAAAAACTGAACACAAAACACACAAATATAGCAATTAGCAAGTATAGTTAAACTAGTAGTGGGAAAGAGTACAGAAGTGGAGCATCACTAGCTATCAATTAAGCATTATTTTATAGTGGTTAAACTCTTGCTTACTTCATCCATTGATTTGCTTTAACTGACCACATACTCAGTCAGAACACGTACACAAACTTATTCTTAGTAAATACGCGAATAGTCCCTGCGACAATGTGAAACAGATTACTCCAATTATATTTCATTCGATACTTTTGCAAGTCTAAATCAGATACCACATCTATGACCTAATTGAAATCAGAAACTGCATTAGATTTAATAAAATCAATTCGCACTCGGAATTATTTATCCAGGTCAAAAGAGGTAATCATCCAAATTAATCACATAAATGAGATGTGATATTATTACCGTACAATCTAATTAAACTCGAGAAATTAAATTATTTAATATCAGAAACGGCATCAGGTTTTGAAACGAAAACTATGGTTGTCGCGAATCAAAACTATTCATAAGCGTACATTCTATTAGAATTTTTCCTCTACAAGTGTCTGAAACTCTCATGGATGGTTTAGCTCAAAGCTATTCTTCCTACCAGCTAAAGAAAGAAGTGAAAACCCCATTTTCTCACATGTTTTTTTTATCCGCAAGTAATTATAGTGCATGTTTGGGGAGAGTATATTTCCCCTTATATGGGCTGGATGACCGTTTAAGACTGTGGCTGCTTGTTTGACGAATAACAATATCGAGCTTATTCAGCTCATTTTCATCTGATAATTGAAAGTTAGAAAACTTAACATTTTACTTTCTTCATTTTTCATTCTTCTCTTTTTAAAATGTTTGACGGTGTATACTTTTTTCGGGTGAAATTTGATGTGCTATAAGTGAGATTGTTGGCTATACTTTGTCAATCATACAAAGTTTATTAAATTGTGCTTTTAATATAAATTTTTTTATTAAAATTATTATATGACTATATTATATGAAATATTATTTTTAAATTTTTATTCATTTGAAGTGAAAAATAATTTTTATTTCTTGCGGCTAGTCATTATTATTACAAGATATT